>UZAN01040284.1:52346-75521 GCA_900618425.1 Echinostoma caproni
GGTCGCAAACATTATCTTCATAGACCTGGTAGACCCAGGGCACAGCATAGACAACATCCAGGCTTTTGGGGTCATTTGCCAAATGTGTCTTGATGGGTCGACTCCTATCTGATCGTGCATAGTCGCCATTATTGGGGCTACTGGGATAAAGCAATTATCTCCTGACCCACGAGGGCAAGGCGTTTACTCTATGGCAGTGCTTGTGATCGATGGTATACAATGCTGAACTCCGTCCTTGCATTCACCGAACATTCACTTTCTTACTCGCTATCTTATCCAGGTGAATGTCAGAAACATACCCTCTAAGTGAAAAACGGAACGGTACCATTACATACCGGTGTATTGATTTGACTGCTCTATGAGCACGCTCGAGTTATCCTGTTCTCACGGACTGTGCGAATTTGGTGACTGATCGTTACAGCCGGTTCAAGGAAGTGGTCAGAAGTGATCGCATCCGAGGACCGCTATTCGCAAATCGTATGAACCAATTTTTATGTGTCTCAGCTTCTTCTTCTCCAACATCCGGGGACACCTTGTTTTTACACGGAAACCGAAAAGCCCGTTCGCAAACAGTCCTCTGATAATCGTGAATTTTGCATTCATTCTTAACGCGAATCTGAGCCAAGTGTTTGGTAATATTATTTTATGATCATGTTACGTTTGACCTATGCGATATACTTTATCACGTTTATACTGGGTGTGATTACGAATCACGGCAAAGGATCAGGCACTTACCTCAGTGTACCAGTGACATTGTGTTGTGTGAAGATGAGTAGCTTATATTGATACTAACTGAAATGTTGTATTGTATTGTACTGTATTGTATTGGGTACAACTTTTGCCAGCACTGAAGCTCACATTTCAGTTAAAAATCATACACACCAAACAATGTCCATAATCAACGGGAGAAATGTTTTTACAGCCATGGGAAATTTCACAATCCAAGGTTAAGACAAAGTTCAATTATTGTCCGCTCTTTGTTTATGAGCAGACGAGCAAGATACGGTATGGGTGAATTGCGGTACGCGTTAATTCGAGATGAAATTTGGCGGAATTGGGAGCATGTTGGATGATTGGAACGACAAAGTGTCAGTTCTGCATGTAATGGGTGGTCAGGATCTGTGAGAGTCCTCTCAGCAAATTTCACACAGGAAGTTACGTGATACTCTGAAAGCTTTACAGCCAATTCATTCACAGAAATAGAAGAGACACGACTAATAATGGTTAGACCGCGATGTAAGACTTTAAAATCCTGTTTGAATAAACCAGGAAAAATAACTGGGGAATAGTAGAGTAGGATGGGGAAAACACACTGATAAACAAAAGTAGAAATAACTGACTGGGATGCTCGAAACTGAGTGAGCTTAAGTATTTGAAATGAAAGGTGTCGCAGTTTACCAATGCAGTTGTTGACGTGGGTTGACCTATGAAGATTCCTGTCTATGGTGGCACCAAAATATTTGACAGAGTTAACCCTGGATAAAGGTTTTGTTGATTCTTCTCCTCAGAATCATTTTGTGTTCTTTCGACCCATTGCCCANCATTGCCCACTCTATCGCTTCCTATTTGTCCCGTTGACATTCGTTTCATTCTGGTTATCGAATTCTTACATACTCAAGCGAGTGCATAGTTCTCCCAGTCTCTGACACCTCAATGGACATGCAGACACGCACACCGATCACTCGTATGACTTCAACCACACGAGGTGTCTTGTGACCTCCAGTGTCCCTTACTATCGGTTGACCTATGTTCCGTCTATCCTTGTTCTGTACCGGTTCACCGCTTTTATCATTTATCGATTATTTAACCACCCACGCACATGTGACCTGTTTTGATGGCTCCTTGGGAGTCACCTGTTCATGTACACACACATGTATGAGCGCAGGCCTGTCGTTTGTTAAGAGGTCGAATTGTGAGCGCCCAACTCTCTTATGATTGGCTCATCTTTTGGGAGCTTCATGTCACTGCCTGACTGGACTTAATTGTTTGACTCCGTATAGTTTGATCATATTCTCTCTTTGACACAGCGGTGAGCTGTCCCCTTTTGAAGCACCTTGATTGCAAGGTGTATTTCGACACAGCCGAGCGCTGTCATATTCCTATTTGATGCACTTATATCTGGAAGTGTCTTGACGACTGTCCCAACCCAGATACCTCCCGAATCAAGGTTTGTATATTATTTATCATGTCATTAATTAATTCGCATTAATAGTAACGTGTCACGAGACAGTCTTGGTTTTCATTGCATTGGAACCGGGACTTTGTGCGTCACTTGTCGTTAGGTTTAACACGGGAAGGCAGTCCTTCTAATTCCGCAGGAAATGTATTAACAGGTTTGTTATTAATGACTGTGGGGTCTGTCGGATAAGGAGAGCGAACACAGCTATATAACCACTTAACACATTTACTGGGGTTCAGGTTTCGCCCCGATGAGGAAGAGAATGACTGAATTTGATCAAGATTATCGGTAAAAGAACTTAGATCAGAGTAAGAAGAAATGGGTTGGCACAACAGGACATCTTCTGCATATTTCAAAATCCGTGCGGGAGAAACACAGGGAATATCACAAATATAAGTGACAAGTAAGTATAGGGATAGCACAGGTCCTTGAAGGACCCCGGAGTTGTTGACTAAGGCTTTTGATGTGGCCTTCCCAATCTAATGGTTTGTACCCCATCGGTAAAATGGTTGGATAGCCAAGCTAACATCTGCTTGGGACATTCAAACCATTTCAGTTTTTGTAACAACTTAGATCTAGAAATGGAATCAAATGGAGAAGAGTAGTACAGAAAAACACACTGAACAGACTTAACAGAGTTATCCAAAGATATAGCGATAAAATGAATGAGGGTGGAGACTGCGTCCAAGGTGGATCGATTTGGCTTGTAAGCAGACTGTACGGATCACTGGGAATGTTTATGGACTGCTGAAGCAATTGAGGATAGCCTTTTCAGTCAGTTTAAGAGCTGAAGATGTTAATGCTATGGGACGAAAACGTTTGCGGAGGATACAAGATTTGGATGCTTGGGGGATTGGTATGATTGTGACCGGCCTCCAGCAGTCGGGGATAGTATAAGTGTGAAGAGATTCATTTGCAATGGAGGTAATTGCCCCATCTAGGGAAGCAGCACCAAATTTAAAGAGGGCTGGATGTAAGTCATCTGGGCCTGCAGCAGAAGACGATTTGCAACCTTTTAAAAGTTTGAAAACATCACAATATGAGAGTGGTTCCACGTTACAAACATTTTGTGTCGAGTAGGCAGGAAGAACGTTCGACGATTGGCACAGGAATGCGGCATTGAGATCAGCAGCATCCACATCTACTTTCGACCGTACTTTCTTCCTTCCACAGAGAAGTCTTATACCTTGCCACAGGTGTTTGATGTTTCCAGTCCTCAATTCAATCAGAGAACGATGCGTTGATAAGCCTGGACAAATACCTGACAGCTGAAGCATTGTGAGACTTATACACACGTTCCTTTTGTCGTCGCAGCGACTTTAGTAGGGGAGATTTTATCCTTCGGTTGGACACATACAGACTTTGAACAGGGCAGTAATTAAAAATGGCGTTGATTGTTTGGGTGAATAGGGGGACATATGTGAGCAGAGAAGGTGATGAAAACCATAGGGAGGCCTATCTGAGAGATTCATTTAGGAGAGAAACGGGTGTAGGTGGGAAGTTACGACAACGAAATCTGATGTGCTCAGATCGGGAGAAAGATTTGTATGCACAGCGTGAATAAACTTTAGGTCGAACTAAGAGTAAGCAATGATAACAGGAAGAAATAGGAGCTTTTAGTGCTAAAGAAAAAAGAGTTGGGTGGTTAGTGATTACTTTGTCCAGTATAGAGTTACCTCTTGTGAGAGAGATCTGGCATACCCAATGATAAAAAAGGATAAGTATGGTTAAAATTACTAACGATTCTGTACAGGCTAACATCCAAAAGTGGGGCAATAAAAGTTATTAACGAGTCAAAGAATGCCATGCGATCGGACTGTGTACAGGAGGTATCTATATACAAGTTAACCAGAATTGTGTGAGTAAAAGGGGAAAATCCAGGGTGACATTTTGGAGCAGTATTGATAAACAACATGGGACTTGCTACACCAGGAAACGTTAACATATGTGGTAACATCCATTGCGGTCTTTCTTCCTCCGTTTCCACGACCCTGCCGGTAAACATAGAAACCGTCTATTGACACTAGAGAGTCATTTACGTCCTAAGTCAACCAGAATTCTTGAATACAGACTGCGCACGTGTTCGTATGAATTCTTGATCGGAGGACACTAGTTAAAGCCGAAATTTTGGGAAACAGGGACCGAGTGTTGATGCTGACCAATGAGGGGACAGTCATCTTTGACAGAGGGGTGCAATTAAGGGCAACGTGCCATCCTGCACGCTTTCGTTTTCTGGTCCAGCCTGGACAGCGAGAAAATGGAGTAGCACAAACTGCTGAACCATCGAAGCATGTCCTGGTACGTTTGAAACAAATAATATCATCCCGTAAGTAATGACGGTGCATGATAGTGGGCGAAAAGGTGAAAATTCCCACATTGTGGCGGAGAGCGCGTAAGTGGAGTGCAGCCAATCGAAGGGCGCGCAAGCGCTTTATTGTGTGATTGATATTACGTATACCGGACCTACCCGTATTGTACTGCATCCTATTGTAAAAACTTCTGTAGACATGAAGCCTACATTTCCTCGTCGGAGCAGTTTGAAAGCTTTCTTTAGGAGATTGAAAAAAATAACAGTTAAACAATAAAGTAAAACGGGGAAAACACATTGGTACATGAAATCGGAAATAATTGATTGTTGAATACGAAACCGAAAAAGTTTACGGATCTAAAAAGAAAGCCGCCGAAGCTTTCTGACGATATGTTAAATGTGAGAGGTCCAGTGAAGATTAGTATCAATAAAAATACCCAAGTATTTAATACGGTTTACTCGGGATACTGGTTGAGAGCCAATCGATACCGGTTCATTTGGGAGAGAATTGCGTGATAATGTAAAGAGACATTCGAAACATTTGGAGAGATTAAGAGATAGACCAGATGTGGCGGAAGATCGTGGAACGTTATCCAAGTTATCAGAAAATTGTGAAAGACTAGAAGAGTCGGAGATGGCCTGACACAAAACCACATCGTCAGCGCATTTGTACTCTGTTCAAAAACCATCAACTCATGTGCGTTTCTATCCACCTGCAAGTTTGATGACGTCTGCCGGCTGGATCGGAAAATGCTACGTTCCCCCTCCATGGTCATTTAGTTTCCACTTTTCCGCATTCTCCCTATGGTTACGTAACCGCCTGACAGAGCAACTTTCGATTAAGTGTCATAACCCGTTCTTTGCCCCACGTATTACCGTAATCTATTATCTCCGTCCCACATGTAAACTGTATCGTAGTAACTGTCGTCACTCGTTTTGCGCTCAACCCATTATCGTTTTCGATCATCTCGACCGGACACAGAAACTGTCTTGTATTATTTGTGGCCACCTGTTTAGTACCAACCCTCTGTGCCTATCTTACCGTTTTCACCGTTGTCACTCGTTCACTGTTCATTCTTTTCTTGTAATCAGTTATTTCTTGACCCATAGGCTACCGCCCTAATCACCCCAGATACCCTCCTCGTGTCCGTTGTCTATTCTCTCACTTACACCGTGATTACGGTTGCCACATGTCGCCCCACACCCGCCTTTGGTGTCACTTTGATTTCCCATCCCTGTGATTGGTCCTCACCGCCTTTTAAATGGAACTATCGTTATATCCACATCGCATTCCTCCTCCGATTTTCAAAAGAATATTTTCCTGGCACGTTGGCCTTTGTCGTGTAGAACCGATTGTTTTGTCCAGACCGGGTTGCCTCTAATTTGAGTCATGAAGTTGTATTTCTGTTAATTGATGATTCATTATGTAACAGTACACGTAGATTTCCCAGCCTTGTGTTCTGCCGTGGATTAGGGTTTCGGTATATGCGAGCCACTCTATCATCGGACATCAATCTGGTACGCTAACATTTATGTGGTCTTTCACTCTACGGATTTAAGAGCACATAGCACCTCATTGAATTGCATCTTTGGCGTATTGCAGTTAAATAAAAACTATCACTACGGCGTGTCTAGTGAAAGCGTTCTATTAAAGCAGTTTATCATTGAAGTTACCCTTTATCTGAAATCTTGCCAAAGGAGAACTGTCAAACGAGGATGGATAACCGCGATTCCACAACACGAAATAGTCAGTCGAGTAAAACTGCAATCTCAGGATCAGAGACATTATTAAAAATTAAATTTATTCCGTTAACTTTTCGCTTATTTCAAAGAAAGAATCCTATTAAAACCGCCCACAAACCGGCTTGAACGAAAGATGTTTCCCTCAACTGGTACATACCTGTCAATGCAGTTATCTGGATAACTTGGTTACACAGCGGATGGATGAACCCAGAGTAAATACAACATCCTATACACGTCTCAATTCGCACCCGTCTGTGATACCATTGGGATATGCTTGTTGACAAACTTACATCGTCACAGGAGAGCTTCAGTCCGGACANGTGACTGTGATGGTAGTGTTGGTCGTATTAGTGACCACACAATGAGTCATCGGTCATGTTCTCGTTCAAACATACAGGCGTCTGTTAGCAGCTACAAAACCTTTCACTCCGTCACTCAGGGAGATACATTCATCTCCTCCTGCTGCTGCTGAAGCGGACTCCATTCTTGTGTTCGGTGATAGGACCGATGCCCCATATAGTCCAGACGACCCTTGAAGTAGAAACTAAAGTGCGCCACTTAGAATCGTAGGACTTGTAATGCCGTCCATCACATATCTACCCGATGGATACCCGACCACGTCTACCATATGCACACGTCTCTCAGAGAGTGTGGGGGGAAAGCGGAGTGAATGGGTGGGAGAATCGAATATTCACATCCAAAACTGGAAACGCTAGGAGTGGACAATTTGAGGGAGAATCACGAGAAACATTCAGAATCAAACTGTAAGGGTATCCGAGAGAAAAAAGCGACGTGATGGATATCCGAAAAGACCGAAACAACCCAGTCTGTTTTATGTCCTGCATAACCCGAGTGAGGTCCGTGATAAATCAATGGAGCATCAACAGCAAAAACAAGAACGCTTCGAAATCTTACCGCTTGGAAACTGAGATGACTAGGAAAAGCTGCGCTGCACGAGACGCACAGGTATATTGTTTCCGTGAAAATTGGCAGATGAGGTAAAGGTTTGTACGACAGATGATGGGAGAGGTTGCAGGTAAATGTTAAGCTCTGATCTATATACAATGTAAGGGGGGCGACTGAGTGGTTTGATGGTGAAAACCAGCTGTCTGTCACAATTGACCACATGGTTACTACGGTTAGGTAGCTGTCATTGAGATGCTTGACTCAATCACTAGTTCAGTTTGTAGACATGTTTAAGGAATTAAGGGACGGAATTGTCTCATATCGTATGGAAGATCTGCCATAAAGACCGATTTGCATAATATGCAGACAGTTGCTTTGTTGTTAAATTGTAGATTATGACGAGGAAACTATAGACTACAAAATCAGATAACGTTTGTTCCTCCCTGTCTTTGTCATAGCCCAATTGTCGTTTTACTTTGAAACCGCATCGCTCTAGGTGAGCAAGTACAGCTCCACAACAGTCGTTCGATATAAAATACTTCTGTGATAATGTAGAATACTGTATGGATGCAACAAATACTCTGACAGTTTATTTATTGAATTTTTGCTATTCATACGATTTGGATGGCATACGCATGTACTCGAATCTATTTCGGGATTTCATTCTGAACGAATTGTTTACTCTCAACTGGATGAAAATACCGGATAACGAAACCAAGTTGTGTTTATTATGATCATGTTACATGACTTTCTCGCATGAAGTCAAGATTGAGATGCATTCGTTTCAGAAAGCTTTATCTGTCAGTCAACCGTCAGGTAGAGGTGTCTGATCTCTACGTTTGAGTACGAATGTTTATTCTTATATACAGTGACATGTATTTAAACAAAAAATGTATATCGGGGAATAATGCTTTCCAATTTATTGGTTTCTAGTGCGCAATCCCAGGGCACTGCATACCTGATCAAAGCTTGCTAGCTGAGTGTAAATGTGAACATATACTCACTCTTCTCTTGATGGCGGAGTAAGCGGACTTTCAGTCGCACTGTAAGAATAGGGTAGTAATGTAAAAATAAAGGTTGAACTTCTCCATTACATTGTTGACTTTGCAATATAAAAATGATGCAGCATTGCATTTTTGGCCAAAACCGAAAATCTTCTAGCTGACCATGACATTATGCATTGCTTTGCAGATATTACAATTGTCTATATAATTATTTTAATAAATATAGTTACAACACGAGTTAGGACAGTCGCGCCACAGCACAGCTTACAGAGAGACTCATAATAAGGACACTTGACTTAATTCATTTGGGCTTGTTTCATGAGTCAGGTGGTGTGGTCATAAGACTTTCATCACACCGAAGAATTATTTGGTAAAAAGCGTAACGGGAAAAAAATCTAGTCCTAGTAATGTTGCTGGCACAAGCCGACACAGTGAGTGCTCCTGTGAATGACACTTCGGAAAATGCGATTGATCTCCGTATCTTCGATTCCGGTATATGCGTCATTTAGATAAAAGCATTCTCTGGAAATTAGAAGAAATCAGTTTCCGCCATATATCCCAGTGATAGCTCCTGAAATTAAAATGTATTCGTGATGAAACGAGAGACGAACTGTTCGATGGCATTCCGTTGACAGTTTTCCATCCACCTCTATCTATCTATCTATCTATCTATCTATCTATCTATCTATTTATCTATCTATCTATCTATCTATCTATCTATCTATCGATCTATCTACCTGTCAGTCCGTCTACCTTAATGTCCCTTCTCGAAGAACTGCGGTTGATCTCGAAAATTTTAAGATTAAAGAACCTAAACGAAGGGCTTCGGTGTGTTGCTCCTGATATTTATACATATCAATCGACCTTGTAACCAAACCCGAAAGAGAAACCGAGAAAGGAGCAATAGTTTGAGCTATTTGTTGTGCTATTTTACCAGAAATCAACTGTTCCATTTTGTTCAACTTATGCTTGTCCTCCTTGTTGCTAACCAATGGGATCAATTGCCAGACCAAGGTTGTTTTCTGTGTACACTTGCCAATTAGAACAGCCAGAAAGCGTGAAAATCAAACTAGGCTAGAAAATCATCAGACCACG
Organism: Echinostoma caproni; assembly: GCA_900618425.1. NCBI lineage: Eukaryota > Metazoa > Platyhelminthes > Trematoda > Plagiorchiida > Echinostomatidae > Echinostoma > Echinostoma caproni. The sequence goes on from UZAN01040284.1 coordinate 61,582, forward strand.
AAAACCATGCTCAATTGGTGCGTGCAGAATATTTACTTTTGTATTCAGTAAAACTAAGAACTTCCATACCATCCCTACCTCTGATCCCGCTGTTGAGAATCTGAGGACCAGGTCACCGCGAATAAGAAGAAGAAATGTTGGGTGCAACAAATAATGAACGAGGAGATTTTCATTAGATCGCAATAGCAACCATGGTTTACCCGTTTAGTATGTACTGCGTATCTCTCTCAGAACGTGCATTCTTCATGCTTATGAACAAACGCCAATGTTTCACACAAAGATTTATCACCAGAAACCCGTTATCCTTAAAAGAAATGGTCTGAATCCTTTCAAGAATGAGAATTTTAATATTGGATTCAAAATAATTGATAGCCGCTCCATGGGTGTTCTGAAATCGGTAGTTAAGTTAGCGTTTGCCGTTCCATCTCAATTTCTGGCCAAGTAAACTTCAACTATGGATAACTGTCTGATCGTTTCACATGTGTACCGAGCGAAAACTCATCAAATTGCCTGATGTTGTCTTAAAGTAGTGGTACAAAGCGCAACTGAACTGAATCCACTGAATCCACTGAACCCACAAGGTTATAATCATGCATAACTTACCGTGATAAAGACGCCGACCGCGGTGGATTATTCCATGAAATCCGTAATATACTGACAAAAAAACCATATTTAATTTTAACCCAGTAAATGGTGACGCAATGCTAATGTTTGCACTGCCGTATTCCCGGAGGACTGGTTTGACGCGTGCTCTGCCCCTTGACAGCTAAAGGTTAATATGATGAGAAGCAGTGATAAAAGACGAAACTGGAGGTTATCAATATGCCGGGTTTTCTATGATCCAGTTAATTAACTCTCAAAGTGGTTGAGGGTTGTTTGATAAACGACGGGATTCTCATTACCCTAAGACCTGATATGGTCTATCACAAAGTTGTCTCCTCACGTTTGTATGGGGTTATCGAGAGAACTAAACACAAAGTTTGGGTCCCGATACGGATTCATATCGTAACTACAAGCTTCGCAGGCAGCCGGTGTATGGCTGCGGCTCCTCTTCCTAAATATTCACTGTGCATTTGCATATTCCAAAAATAGAAATAGAACTAAAAAGATAAGACAAGTTCAATAAAACCAATTAAAATTCTTTTGGTTGATCATCCATCAGAATTCACCTTCCAGCAAATAATCCATTCTTGATTACCACTTCCTTTAATTTAAAGTTGTACTGCCTATCCGCCGGTTCTCACCAGCACTTGAACTCCAAACTGAATGGGGTTGTTGGCAATGTTTGTTGTTTTTTATCTCGAGCGGATGGCATAGTGCTATATTACACTGATCTTCTGTAAGAATGAGCAGAGGACTACAACCAGAACGGATACATGCTTACACACGAATCGATGTCTTCCGGAGAAAACTCGATTATTTAAATCCTTTGATGGAAACGGCCTAACCAGATTCTTATTGGAAGGAATGATCAAGAGAATAGGAGCAGTTGGAAAATCCGTATATTTTCATTTGTCGATCATAGGAAATACGAGGACGAACATATTCAAATAAATGTCTCAGGTGTCGTAAGTAGAGAACTCTGCGCTGCACACATAAAACCTCTATCCACATCTAAACCGATCGTGTTCCCGGTCGGAGTGCCACATTTAGCAGGGAACTTTGTTTTTCACGACAAGACGCTTGTCCGATTGCGTTTGTGAAGCTAACCGATTTGGTCGAGGACAGGTACAATTAGGACAACAACGAGCGCAAGGTGTGCTCACCTTGTTCAGTCAAACACAGCGTTTGTGTTAGGCACTTTCAGACCGATCAACAAAGCTCGATCCAGGCAACAAGAGACGTAAGGTGTCATATTCTAGCTCTGACCGATTCAGAATCCTCCCCACCGGGAGGGGGGGGCATCTAGAAGAAATTGGTGAAAGCAAGTAACCTCGTTGGGCTACTCCAATCACCGAAGCACACATGCAACTGCTTGCATTTTTGACACTGTGATCAATTCCACATCAGCGCAAATCGGAACCATGACGGCTTAAATTTTTCATCTTATTTTCCATGGTTACGCATGATTACTATGAACTTGATCACCACACTATGTTGATCTGAACGTATGAACAAGACCTATCTCTAGATATTTGCCCTATTACCTGAAAAACAGTGAGACTTGAATTCAGTCACTCATATTTTTTCTTTCTAATACGGTATGCAATTTGTTGTGTTACCTGTTAGGGCGGAAAGCGTGGTTGGTTTGACGAAGGGTGACAACCATTGATTGTCTTCTCCTCTGCAATACAGGAGGGTTTAACATAGAGAGACTGGTTCTTTATTGATAACCTCCATGGTTGAAGTTCGTCAAACGCCATTTAATAGCCAGGCTTGAATTTACGAACAAAATTGATGCGCCCTGTGGTATTCACATCTACAGAAGTTCAAATTTAGGAAGTCACGAGGTGAGGCGGTGAGCGGTATTGAGGATACCTTACACGAGCAGATGGATCGCGCTTCCGAGGCATTTCAATTATGAGTTACTTATAATCGTTGAGTCAATTTCCCAAAAGGCTAAAGTGTTTTGAGATATAGGTTTCCCCAGTGACGGAACAGGTTTTGCCTTTTGTCATCGGGGGGACAACAAATCAAAATTTATTTATTTATCGGGAAATAATCCAAAATTTTTTCATCGTCCCCGTCATATACTTGTACTTTGCGAACAGCGTGCGTGACCTCTCAAATCAGTGTGCTTGCGCCATGAACTTCCACTAAATTCACCTAATTCCCTAATGCAAACTCAACAGTGGCTGCTAAAATCCATTTTATGCCCAGCACAGAGGTTTTACTTCAGTTGGATCTCATCAGCAGATCGAATGCATTGATCCAAATGAGGATCAAATTCCGGGTGTCTCCTGGGTAGAACAACCTTATCACAGACCACTAACTTGACGAGGGGGCAGTTAAACCAAATAAGCTATATATCTTGTCAACACACAATACGGTTCGAGCCTTTTTTGAAGTTTGTTACAGGCATTTTAGTTGGCACTGACCACCGTAGTTCACTCGTTTGAACGCCACAAATTGTTACACCGTTCACGGTGCATAACATGGTCAACACTACCGTTTCCATGAGATCTGAAGCTCTGAACAGTACAAAATTCCTCATACTTCTACTCCCACCGCTGACAGTACAAATTTATTTGCAATTAGTAAAAATTATCTTTCTAGTGTTTGCCTCACAAAAATAAACTTTGTCAAACCCTTTCTTAGTTTTCTTCTGTTATGGACCCTTCATTACAGCGAACTTTTACGGGGCTTCCATGCAATTTGGCAAATTTGGCGCCAATTTTGACTTTTGCACATCATTGAAAATTTGGACTTGTGATACGATCTTCTCTTGGATCTCAATTACATCATTTCTGCTTTTTCGAGTACATTTGCCGTTTGTTAAACGGATTTCGTCTATGATACATTGATTGGTGTGTATATGTTTGACGCATAATCAAACTATTTACAATGTATAACTTCTATCATCCAGTAACTTGCTTGATCACTAGTTGCTCAGACTGGTGTCAAACGTTGTCCATCTCACTGACCGCCACAGGTTAAACTCCCGGGGTATTCAGTAAATATATCTTCATAAAGACCAAATTGCTATTGAGTAACTTCAAGACTCATCAAATTTGAGAGATGCACTCAACCTGCCTCGTTGAATCTATTATTCCCAACAACTATAGTAAGTGACTTCGGGAAATGTCTTCCTCTAGCAATAAAACCATACCCATTTGTGTATGTAACGAATAACAAACTTTATGTGCTCATTGCACAGTTCAGATCTGGAGAGTTATGGTTTGTGGTGCATGTAAAAACGAGCCAGACCGCTCTTTCTCTCTCTGAACACAAAACGAAACAGAACGAGAGACAAATCCAGAAGATGGATACAAGGACATTGTATATTTCAGTTGAGACATGTGCGGTCAGCATGAAAGGGTCTTGTGTCTGGTCTATGGTAACTTGATCTATGACGTCTTTTCCGGGATAATGATACGCCTGGACGAATTCATTTCATGAACCCTGCCTGTATTGGTTTCATTAAGATGTAGCAAGAAGTCGAGGCAAAACCAATGTGTTTTTAAACGTTCTGGAAGATCTTTCAGTAAAACATCATAGCACGTTATTTGCATGAGCTTAAAATTACTTTAAATGTACCTTTCTTTACATGAAGCCGTTGGTAACATTGATTTGGAAATAAGCAGGATTTGGGCACTGTTGTCCCGTATTTGAGAATAATATTTATTCGTCATCATATATGTTAAGCAAGAAATGTGAAACGGAGAAAATAGAATACGTCCAGAAATTGAGCAAGACTTGCTTCAGCTGGTCAATACCCCTTTATTTTAATGACTAGCTATGATTTACGTTGTGTGAAAAATAAAAATACGTGTGCAAAAATAATAATCCACTATAGCCCTAACAGGTCACATTTTGTAATGTAATAAAACTAAGAAACTTAACTCATGCATCCGTTTTGTTATGTATTTTTTAGCTCTCGCGGGCAGACGGAAACTGAGTCTCAAAAGACCGATCGTAAAAGAGAATCAGAAAAATCAAAAACAGGCTGCATGTATTGCAGTTACAATGAAGAGAAGAAAACATGTCCATTTGATTTTTGTAATATATTGAAGTTGCTAAGCCCATAGAGTAAAGTATATCCTTATATTGTGTGGGATTGTTGAAGCCAAACTGTTGGACGACTACACACCTAGGTGAACATTATTGAACTCAAGGTAACGAATCGTGTCCGTTGTAAGCCGCTCAGTAAAGAGATAGCACACACCAATTCCACACGATTCACCCGGTGCACAAATAACTTACTGCCTAGAGAGACAATTTTGCATGAGGATAAAACCCCGAGCAAATTAAATCAAAAATCAGCTGACAGAAAGTCTAGTTTTTCATCTTGGTTCATTTAAAAGAAGCACCGCCTTCCCCCAATAAACTCCGTCTACCAAATCAATCACTACTACAGGGCATGCACATCACAAGCCGTTCGATATCATTGACCGCTCATTGTGACTAAGAGCTGTCATCTGATGCGTTTCAATCGGAATCACTTCCCTCTTATTAACTAACAATAGCGATTTGCAGCTTACATTTATTGTAAGCTGTAAGCTGTTTGAACTTACACCGATCACCTCTCGATTATTCGATATTCCTGTTTCAACTTTCAATTTTTATATTCACTCCGACCACTGGCATAGTGGGTGTTTCAGTTGCGGAGAACAGATGCTGCATAGGACCGAGAAACTTGAATTAATTGTGATGCCTATTTCTACGTAGAGGTGCAGTATATGATTTGAAACGATGAAGTAATTATTTCTCGAGGCCACAACTCGTGAATAAACCGATTTCGTGAAACAAAAGGTATCACCTTATTGAAACTTATGAAGTAGATCAATCAGATAAATTAATTTTATTGGCATTTTTTGAATTTGAATATAACTGAGAGCTTCATTAACAACAGTATTCCGACAAGAAAAGCCATGTGCATCTCATCGTATTTTGCTGAGAAGAAGTCTTGATAGTCCGATAGCCATGGTGTGCAATTCACCTACATTTGAACATGCAAACCCCACACGCTCAAACGGATATGACAATTCCGGGAATTAGGCGTTGTCTAAATCTAATTTGGTATCCTCTAATCACGTGACTGTTGGCGAATCAAATGTCAACTGGTTGAGCCCGATCTGGCATCCGTCAAACGTGAATGACATTGCGTAGGATTATCATGCGGTAAAATTGCACGCACAAACGGACGCCTAAAAACCGGAATATGTCCATCATGCAACTGGCTTTGGCAGAACAAAAGAAATGCTTGTGCGGTGTAAACAGACTGCCTGAGGAATGTATTATGTCAGGCAGATGGATGAGAAAAGTTGGAAACGTTTAGTGCATCTACCCAACCTTATGCTTCCATCACATCATTTGACGTTCTTCAAGGGATTCTCGTTAGGTTTTAGGGAAAGTTGGAGTATAAAATCCTAAATGGCTTATTAGATTATTAACTGTAGCTCGGAAAACTCATCAAACCGAAGTTTAAAGGTACTCATTTTCGGCCTTTAGTTAACATCCGAGAAATTAAGGACAGTTGATCTAGGACTACTGAGACGAGACAGAAACGAGCATTACCAGTTTTCAGGATGGAATATGCATTCCCAGCCAATTTCACGATGATCCCGATCAAGTGCGTAACCCAGAAGTTAATAACTCAACATAGATTCGGGCCATCAGCGATCAATAATGCGCAGCGATTAACTTGGTCCAAATAGCACAAGTCGATATTTCACTGGAACGCTCAAACAATATATTCCGTCTATTTTAGATTGGGAATTGTCAGCGGAATGAGCATTTGACGGACACGTGAAGCAAAACCACTCAAATCTCTTGGTTATTTTCTAAGTACACTGTGATTTTGGCAATAAAATAACTCAATTCCAATCCGATTGTACACACGAAAGCCATAAAATCAATGAGAGCCGGAGGTTATACTGGATTGGCCACAGATTGACATCCAAAACTCACGAGTCATTGTAGTGATCGTAGTAGTAGCAGTAGTCGTAGTCGTAGTAGTAGTAGTAGTAGTAGTAGTCGTAGTCGTCGTCGTCGTCGTCGTCGTAGTAGTAGTAGTAGTAGTAGTAGTAGTAGTAGTAGTAGTAGTAGTAGTAGTAGTAGTAGTAGTAGTAGTAGTAGTAGTAGTAGTAGTAGTAGTAGTAGTAGTAGTAGTAGTAGTAGTCGTATTACGCACGGAATTCGGAACACGAACCACGCAATAGGAATCATAGGACACGGATCAAGGATCAGCTATCACGGACTGGATAATGGAAGCGCTGAACCGCAATATCCCACGTGTACGGCATGCGAGGAAGAGGCCACAAGAATGGTAGTTCGTTGTTCGTTCATTGTGAGAACTGAAAGCGATTAAATAATATGTACAAAAGAAGATCAGTGGTTATCTGGGCTCCCATTAATCGTATTGTATTATTACTCGCATGATTCTGCTTATGTCTGCACTGTTTCGGATTGGCTGGCACAACCTGCCTATGGCGTGCAGTCAGAAGCCGTACGCGTTTCACTTTTCAAATAGCATTGGTCGCAGGCGTCCAGAAACTGTAACGTGCCACTCCAGGGTTGAGGTCATCACGTAGGCCTGGACCACCACGGTCATGCGCTCAAGTGGAAGCCTTTTTGTTTTGGTTGCGGCCAGAAGGACCCGGGATACAACAATTGGGCACCATTTTCTTTCGTTATTGTAATCAAACGTATCACTGACAAATATGTGAAACTGTGATTGATTTAACGTTTAGCATTTTGAGTAAATCCTACAGTTTAGTTGTGGTCTGTTAATTGGTGAGATGGAGTAATCATTGTGTAATAGGGTATCGTTTAAAGTTCCGTAGCCCACTTCATTCTAACAATATATCGATTGGGCACCGCACCATTAACATGTTGGCCTGAATGCTTTTGTATCTGAGTGAACATTTTAGGCAAACGGCCTTTCGTTTCTTTTGTCTTACATATACATGGTAAAGCCCGACCAACAAGAGAATCTGTCCGCAAGGGTTTCCGAGCAAGCCCAAGACTTGACGATCGTCACTCCGTTCCGTTCCGACGTCTATCGCCCATTAGCCTGGTATCGACTACAGACAGGCGAATACGGACCGGGGATGTTCTTTGTGCATTTATGTCAAATCGGATGTGCTTAAACAGCCCTGGGCACCTGCGAATCAAACAACCACGTGGGCATCCGATCATCCATTGATTGTCTCGAAGATCAATTTAGTCACGTGACCTGATCTCATTGGGCATGTGCCTATGTTCGTGAGTGTGGCCGGACTGTTGCAAAATTACCATGCATAGATCGGTGTATTGGTACCGCAAATTGATGTGAACTGCGTTACACCTTTTAAGCTATGCACTTTACTCAAATCAAAGATGATCCGGTTTAGGATTTCGTCAGAGAGGTATCGTCAGTTAATTTGTTTGACAAAACAGAACCAACCTGAACGTTCATGTTCAAAAGAATACATAACGGCATTTCAATCAATCTGAAGAAGTACAACAATAAATCCCTGTCTGTGTCCTGCTCACTACACAAAGTATTGAAATTTGCTGATAAATTTCGAATCTAATCCTGGATATAAATTCGGTAGTCAATCATATGGGTGCAATTGAAGACTTAATGGAACAATGTACCGGAGGTTCACATTGATACAGAAACAGTCGAGAGAATATTAGTCATCAACATTTTTAAAATTTGAAAACATTTGCCCGGAAAATTACACTGGAGTAGAAGCGAGTTGTAATTCGGGCCCACTAGGTGAGCATCCTTGTCCTCGACAAACGTTCAACACTTTTCCCCAATTCCGACAACACACATCTCCGCAAATTCGCCGATTTATAGGCCGGGGGCAGCAAACATACGCATTCCGCAGTAAATCGCAACCTCTTTCATCTCAATGCGGAAGGATCATGGTGGCGCGAAGTTAGGGAGGGAGATAGCGAAGGTGTTTTGGTTGGTGGATAGAGTTTTCGCAATGGAATCAATAGTGTTATATAGCTTCCTTGCGTATTGAAAGTAACAATTTGGATTTGTCAGCGAACCTCAGTAAACGCCTCGTGTGTGTACTTGTCAGTGGAACATTTCGTTTGAAAGTGATTCGATTAGTTTGGGGTGGGTGTCAGGAATGACGACGGGGGTGCGGGTGGGAGGGGGTTGGGAGGAGGAGAAAGAAGATAAACCCATTGTGAGCGTTTTACTTGACTCGATGACATTTCTTTCGGTCGCTTCATACAATGATGCTTTGAAGCTGAATGCGCGAATCTAATGTTCTCTGTCCCTCAGAGACAGAGAGAGAGATAGTGGTGTAAAGATTCACAATGATTTATGTCAAATCCGGCATATACGTCCAGATTACCGGTACTGTCCTTACGTTTACGACTCTTTTGTTCCGGCAGTCGGAAAGACTAGTATTCGAAAGAATTTTTGTCAAAGCACCAATACCCGGAATTTGCTGTGCAGAGATTGGACCCATTTCACACTCGTTTCAGTTGAGCTACCGTTCACTGAAACTGTACAAAACTTTAACATTTTGCTCTAGCATTGAAGCACTACTCCAACTTGGTTTGACCTGATACGTAACCTCGTTCCGAGTTAGTATTTGTTTCGGCAATATATTTCGCCAAACAGTTCCAAAACTTTAAAAAAATTGTAATTAGAGTACGTTCAAAAAGGTCTTTTATAAACTCACTCATGTTGTTTCCCTTTTTGAAAACCAGTAGTATCAATTGCAAAAGGTGAACATTGATTCATTTTCAGTTTAATAAACTGCACTCATAAGAATATTACCTTTCTAAATCTCCGTCTATGAGCTATGCTAAAAATTGAAAATTTGTGAACTGCGTATTTGATGAACCTGCATCGAACCGCATAATTTTCAGACACCCAGAAGCAATATAAGAAATTGATTTCGGAATTAACGATTTGTCTGTGTGGTTCAACAAATTCCCAAACCAAGCAATGTAAATCTTGGAGTCAACGAGAAAATTGTATTAAGAGACATGCAAGCGTTCGCTTCCTAGTTCTCTAGGGTATTTGCAATAATGAGACGGTTTACTGGGCAAAAGCAGACGAGGAAATTCACAGACTTTTAAAATGTTATATATCGGAATTTAGGATTTACTAGTGGTGTATTCAGTCTCTGCTTAGAAAAGTCTATTGTGGCCGGTGAAAGAAGTGTGAGCTTGTAGGGAATTTCAAATAAAGCACAGCATTAAATCAAAAGAAATGGGATCAGCAATTCAGTCGAAATTTATGGAACATTCACTTGATGAATGCTTTCTTAGATGACTGCTAGATGAAAACATGAGCAGTGAACAATATGAATGATCAGGATTGTGTAGTATTCGATTAAATAAAATCACATTTTTGGGCTGATATATTAGGCGTAATCCCAATGATTCCAGTCTGTCCTCGCTTCCCCGGTAATGCAATCCCTTGACCAATTTGGTGTCCACACATTATGCATGTCTCCGCAGCCTACGATTACATTGAAACAGGCTAACGATGAACACGGGAACGTTTTTCCGTAGACGGGCTATTCATACCGTCATATCTTAGAAATGCAGATGACGATCTAGGTCAATTACTTCAACAAGGTAGTTGATCTTCAACGAGGATAGCATTATCTTTCTCACTAGAAGCAAGTGGAAGTTGATGATTCGCAAGGTAAAATGAGAACTAGGTTTTGCGACAAAGTCATATTGTAGCGGGAAGGCGAGCTGGCTGAGAAAAACATCTATTGATCCAATTCAAAAGCAATTGATGTATGCGTTCGATTATATATAATCAATTCTCAACCGCGTGGCGGAATGATTCATGCCTCTGTTTGTGGGTTATTCCTTGTTGGTTTTTGTCCGCACTTGACACGTACATTGCTTCTTCTTCCGCGTGCCATTCAGACTGATTTGATTCGATCGTGGTGCGAGATGCGTTGATCGACAGCTCCGATGTTGTGGCATTCGGTGGATATCTTTCCCGTCAGCTGCGAATTGTCTGTCGGACTGTACTTGTCGATTCGCCTTTTTCGCTTGGCAGTCAACACTGTCTCGTGAGGCGATTCCCGCCGCTGCATCTACGCGTCTGGTCGGATGAGCCCCATTCTCTTTGTACCGCCTTCCATTACACTCGCCCCTTTTGTAAAATAATTGCTGCGGGTGTACCACCGCTCCAGTTCTTTGCCGTTTACCCATCTTCCTTGAGGACCCTGATTGATCCGAAAACCGGCGTTCTTCCTCTCCAGAACAGCGAATGTCTCCATCCACCTCTGCCTGAACTTTCCGGTGCCTGGTCCTGTTGTTTCGGAACTACCTCGGTATTCTAACTTTTATCAGCTGTCCCGGTACGAACGGCTGCCACTTTAATAATCGGTGTTCTTTGGCGTTGCCTTATGCGCTGCTAAGTTTGCCTGGATTTCTCAACCGCTTCTCTCTCCAGCTTGTTTCGCTCTTTCGTAGAAAGCTGTTCGCCAGATCTTCCGAGAAACGTATCAAGAGGCGTTCTGAACTCTCTACCGTATATGATTTCGAAGGGTGGTTTCTCCGTTGTCGAATGAAATGCTGCTCTGTAGTTGAAAAATATTTCCAGTAGGTTTCCTTTGTAATGAACGCAATGGTTATTGAGCTATTTCTTCATGGTTCTGTTGAACCTTTCAGTTATTCCGTTGGCCTACGGATGACAGGGGGACGTTTTTGTTCGTTTGATGCCCCAGCGGTGTAAGGTTTGTATTCGAAACACGGTCCCTGGTTGGTAATGACATGTTCCGGGATATAGAATCGTGCAACCACGTTGTCTATAAATACCCCAGCAACCGTTTCTCCTGTTTGATCTGAGATTGGTATCGCTTCCACCCAGCGAGATACGAGTTCGACCATCACGACAATGTACTTGTTCCCGCTTGGACTAATAGGTAGAGGTCCAAACACGTCCAGTCCCCAGGTTTGAAGTACTCTCTGTGTATCTACTGGTTGCATTGGCGGTGTTGATGGTGGCGTGTATTTATTATGTTGGCAAGAACGGATGTATTCAATCACATCCCGGCGTATCGTTGGCCAGAACACGCGGCATCGTAATGAATCGAGCACTAGTTGCCGTGCCATGTGTGCTCCATCGTGTGCAAGCTCCGACACCCTTTTGCGAAGGACGACTGGGATGAATGGCAGTCGCCTAGGTCTCAGTCCGTGTTCCATGTCCACTTCAACCACCAAGGTCTCATTGTTCAAATGCAGGCAATCCCAGATCTTCAATAATTTCCCGATTTATGGTGACGTTTCTTCCGGCTCCGTTTTTAACCGTTAATGTTCACAAATGGTTCGCACCAACTCGTCTTCGTTCTGATATTCATTAATTTCCACGTCGCTCGAAACCCGTTGGGAAACTGCGATGGCCTCCGATGGAACACCTTCCTCGTGGATCGGACGCGACAGAAAGTCGGGAATCTAGTTATGTTTGCCGTCAACATGTTCAATGGTAAACGTAAATTCCTGAAGACGATATGCGCATCGCGCCAGTCTTCCTCTAGGGTCGCGCGCTGTCATCAACCACGTTAAGGGTTTGTGGTCTGTCTTGATGTGGAACGTGTTCGCAATCAAATAAATTCGCCATTTCTCCAGTGTCCATACAATTGCCAGGCACTCCTTTTCAGAGGTCGAGTACTTCATTTCGGCGTCTGTGAGCAGGAGGCTGGCATATTCAATTACTCCGGAAGGTTGTGAGAGCACTGCTCTGATTCCAGTATCGCTAGCATCGACGGCCACAGTAAAGGTTTGGTATTTTCAGACATCTCTCAGAAACCGTAGTTGTTTTTAGCTCTTGGAAGACCGTCTCCAACTGTGGCGTCCACTCAAACTTCCTGTCCTTTCTCAGCAACTGGAACAAAGAGGCAGCCCTTACAAGGAAATGCGGTCCAAATTTTGCATCGTATCCTACTCATCCCCAAAACGACCGCAATTGGCGTTTGGACTTTGGAGGAGAAAAATTTCGAATCGCTGCAGCCTTTTCGGGCAACACTTTAATTATACCTCCGCCGACAATGTGACCCAAGCAGGTGATTGTGTCCCGAGCGATTTGGCATTTCTTTTCACTGTTTTTCAACCCTGCATTTTGGATTCTCCCCATCACCGCTTCCAGGTGACGCACATGTTCCTCTGGTGTCTTCGAGAACACTACAATATCGTCCCCGGACACTACAACACAGTCCAAGTTTTCCAATATTTGTAGCAACAGACGTCTGAACGTGGCTGGTGCATTGCGCAGTCCGAATGGCATCCGAACAAATTNTCTCGAAAGTCGACACAAAATCTGTAAGTACCGTCAGATTTTCCAGCGAATAGCACCGGTGACGAGCACTGGCTGATAGGTTTTCGGCTGATACCTTTTGACAGCATATCGCGTACCTGTTTCTCCACCTCCGGCAGTATCTTGTGGGGTGTCTTTCGGTACACAGGCTTACATGCGGCTCTTGGCATTAGTTCCATTTTATGCTCCAACCAATCACAAAATCCATATTCGTCGTCCGCAGTAGAAAACAATTCGGAATACTTCTCAACGCATTCCTTACCACATGGAATCGAACACTGTGGAACGGCCGATTTCCTTACAACGCTGATGAGAGAATGTGTTTGTTTTCCTGAGTGTAATTCACGTGCTTGTGATCCCACGAGTAGTTTACCCCCCACGAAATCGATCTTCGCACCCATGCGTCTGAGCAGATCGACACCGATTATAACCTCACACCGACCAAGAACATGTCACGGGTAACGGTCACCCCACCAATCCGCACACAGACACATTGTTTACCCAAGACTCTGAGTGGCATATCCCCAACCGCACGTACGCTCACATTACACGGCTTCATCGGAACCCCTTCCACCGGAGGTATAATGGAAATCCGGGCACCCATGTCGATAACAGCTATCGCTTACCGTCCCAAAATGAAAACCTCTAGCCTTGTACCCCCCGCCAGTCAGATAAGAAACAGAAAAACACGGCAGAATGTGCTGGTCTGGGCAAAAACGGGCAATGTGTCCTATACCGTGGCAACTGAAACACCGCGTTTGTCGAACTTGAGCCCTGAGACGTCTCTTTCCTTGTGATCTGCCTTTCAGTTCCTCCTTCAGTCTTAAAATTTCTTCAAATACTTCTTCAATCTTATCTTCAGTTTCAGCAGCATCCACCCGAGCAACCACGTCATCATGTTGACAGCCTTGCACAATCGAAATTAGGCCCTCTGCATCATTCAATTCGCACGCCAACGCAAGTCTCAGTTTATCTTTCACCTGTGCCGGTATGCTTTGTATTAACCGGTATTTGGCAAGCCTCTCCTGTTTCGTTATTC
>UZAN01040285.1:0-30936 GCA_900618425.1 Echinostoma caproni
GATTTTTGAATTTCCTCGGAAATGAACAACTGCCACAAGCCTCGAGTGAGAAGGACCTGGAATCATCATTGGAGAAAATGTACGCTGCTCACACAACTGCAAGGAATGTCACCGTCATAATAAACAAACACCCAGTGACGCTGGGGACGTCTTTCAAACCAAACTCTCAAGTACTTCCGTGATTATATCTTTCCTAATCCTCGTAGTCCCGGTAAGCGACATGCTCAGCACTCCTGCAGTGGTCGGAGTATAAAGAAAGCTTACTGGACCTCCCCAATTTATTCAACTTAGAAAGCACCGCTACGTGGGATGCAGGAACGTGAAAACTCTCTTGGATATTGGGAGTCAGACAGTGACTATTCGCAGAGGTTAAATGTTTATCCGAAGTTCCATTATCCGACTCTGGCTCCTGTAGCATCAATGTTCCCGGTTCTGATAGTCACCACCATATTTACCATAGGGGCTCAGAAATTGCAGATCAACAGTGATTGGCGTTAGCGCAAACACTGCCTTACTATTTTGGGATCCGATATTATCATATCTATAGCACGCTTCAAAAGTAATCACCGAGGTAGCACTCCATTCCACTCCCACTCTACCATCCGACAGCGTAGTGAAGGATGAGTCTTACGACAGTCTTCAGGAGATAGTAAATCGCGTCCCCAAGAGAGATGTACTTATTGTGAAGGGAGACTGGAATGCTCAAACAGTGAACAAGGACCTTGAACAAAACATAATTGGGCAATTTGGGCCAGGTCATCGCTGCGATTACGATGACAGGCTAATTCATTTCTCCGATTTTAAGCGGCTGGTTATAAGCAACACATGTTCCCAACACCCCAGGAAGCATGCTCTCACTTGGTACTCCAATGACGGTATAACAGCCCACCAGATCGACCATATCTCGATACGGTCACGCTGGATTTCACCTGTAGGACATTGAAGATCGTATGGCGATGCCGAAGCTGGCAACAGAGGTAGCTCCAACCACATGCTGGTTCGTGCAAAACTTCGCCTTCGGCTGATGCGGGGCTTTTGAATTCAAGCGTGCCAATATCTGCCACCTGATTTTTTCGCGATTTTACAGTGGAAAACTACGTTCTATCCTCGACACATTTTGTCAAATCCATTCATTCAATTCTCAAAATCAAATGCTGTCCTACGGCAGCACACTTTTGATCTCGCACCGTTTTATCGCGTGTGAACATCAATTTTCACGTTTTGCCCATTGCGTGCGAAACCGCTACCACCGATTGAGGAAGAAGGGGCATGGACAACAAATAAAACATCGCGCTGGTTGGAGGGTAGCTCTCAGGCGGTGTCCCATCAACTAACTGACTGTACCTCCAGTAACATCCGTTCACTCCTGGAAAAAGTAGATGAAGTCAAGGGTGTGCTACATAAAATGCGTGCAAAAACGTTGGAATTATTATGCTCCAAGAAAAGCTAGTTACATCATGATATTGAAGACGGCATTGTACTGCTTCATGGATTTGATATCTTTCGAGATGATCGGATTGTGAACTTCAACAAAAGAGGTGGTGGAGTAGTCACTTTCGTCAACCGTATGTGGTGTAACAGCTTTCATGTTTTGTTTCATTTTAACAGGAAAATCAACTGGATTGTCGTTCAATGTAAATCCCGTTTTCTTGGTAATTTTAATCATACCCAGCTAACAAACATTTACGTTGCCCCCGACACGCCCACTTCTAAAATCCGAATATTTTGCCACTTGTTCTCAAAACAATTCGCGACACGCTTAAACCAGTCACTGTGTATTGTGGCCGTTGATTTTAATCGTTTTGATATTTCTTTCTTAAGAACTTTAGGCTTGGTTAATCTGGTCTACTTTCCCAATAGTTTGGAGGCCCAGCTTGACGGTATTTTTGTAAATATCCCACATGTCTTCTTTATAGAAAAACGAGTCCCTATTAGCACGTTCGACCACTGTACAATTCTTTTGCATCCAAAAATCTATGGTAAAATGTTTCATCGTCAACAAGCAGAGGTAGCATCCTGAACAATACGAAGGAGGAATTTTATACATGATAACTTATCTCAACTCCAAGATATGCTCTCTGCAACCGATTTTTCTGTATTCTCCAATTCAACTAATTCCTCCAGATGTGAACACCTCACCGGCTAACTTAATTTCTGTTTTGATTTATGTTGCCCNAGATTCTCATCGCCTCTCCTAAAACGCCTTCGACATTATAAGGAGAAGGCATATATGAATGGCAGGCGCTACGATGTTAAACGACTTTCAATTATCATCAATGCGGAGATTCAGCGCTTGAATTGGATGTATGTTGAAACCTTCGTGGGTAACCAGAGCTTTCACGAGATGTGGTCGGCGGTGAAGCAACTCTGTGGCACACGTGGGAGCTCCTGTCCTGACGTAGAAGAACCGACAATTTTCTGCCTCATCTGGGTCCAATTATCTACTGTTCGTTTTCAATTCTTCTGAAATCACCAACCCCGTTTCCCCGGCCAAGGTTCTCAAAGTTTTCAAGCAACTTAAGTCGAACAAGGCCCACGGACCAGACTCATTAGCTACTATTTTATTGAAAACCTGTGTCGAACACCTTGCAACACCCGTCACTGAGTTGTTTAATTTGTGTATGTCCTTTGGAACAATCCCTGATTGCTGGAGAGCTGCCCGGATAAGACCCATTCCCAAGAACGGTTCTTCAAAATATCGCCCGATTCCATGTACCTCAGCCCTATTAAAGGTCTTTGGAAGAGTACTGTTGAACCGTCTGACTACCCTCTTTGATGGGTTTGATCCTCTTCAGTTTGCTTATGAGAAATCCCTTTCGACTGTTGACGCTGTGGCGTATGTTGTCCATTCTGTGGTCTCAGTTCTTGATACAATTGCTAGAACTGTTCGCCTTATTTTCGTTGACTACACCAACGCCTTTGGTTCGCTTGACCGTCGGATTCTCATTCAACGTCTTGCTGACTGCGGTCTATGATCCGACGTATGTTCTTATCAACTACTTCTCTTCTAGGACACAATTTATCTCATGCAGTGGTGAAACTTCGTTCTCTTCTTTTGTTAACTCTAGTATCTTCCAGGGAGCCATTTTGTCCCCCTTCTTTTTTCCCTGTACATAAGCTACCTGCCTGTCCCCACCAACTTTATTGCCTGTAAGTATGCCGACGATGTGGTGATTGGGTTCCCTCCAATACTGATGCTTCTTTCCATCAAATTCAAAGTAGCCTGAATGACGTTTTAGTCGGTTTTCACCCCAATCACTGTTGGTTAATGTTTCCAAATGTGTGGGCGTTCCTTTCAGCCTTAAATCTGGCTCCCGCTATCAAACTACCTTTATTAATTTACCGGATCTAGTATTTAGCAGTCACAGCATTCCTAAAGCTGACTCTGTTAAATACCTCGGAGTCCTTTTATCGCACAACCCATATTGGACCTTACATGTAGAGAACGTTTACAACAAGGTTCGTAAACTCCCTTTCTATGCTTTAATACTTGGAAGCTTGCTGTTCCCCCAAAAGGTAATTTTAAAATTCGTGGTAGCACGCATCCTCCCACATTGGCTCTAATATTCCCCTGTATTTTTTCCCGGCTTAAAAGAAAAACATTTCGTATTAATTCCCTGGTCTATTACATTCCTTTCTCGATGTAGAGACATAGGCAGAGAAGTTCTAGTTGATTTTGTTGCGTACAAACATTTCGACGCATGTGCAAGAATAGGTGACCGAATCTTGAACAACGAAGATCACTGCTTGCACAAAGAACTTACTAAATCCATGTCAAACCCCCGTATCCGCTCTCATTATAGGCTGCTTCCCGAACGCACCATCGTTATACAGAAACAGCATCCTTCATTTTCATGCTCGCTTTCTAGTAAATCGGGCACCTTTTATTACAGGTTTGGTTGAACACCTCATGAAATAGTTTATTTATGCCTTTTTTATCCGTCACGATCGTCTTCCTGCGTTCAGTTTTTCTGTCGTGTTTTTTTTCAATTAACCTATTCACAATCTTAGTCTAGTCACCTCAGCTCCACTGTATTATCGAGAAAAATCGCTGAAAATTCACCCTACGGGTGCATGAAGTTTACTTAGACTCGACTGAATTGACTTGACTTGTCTACTCGTGTTAAGTCCACCCCTTCAAGTCCCATCCATGTGAGCCTATTATAGTGTTGCGATGAATCAAAAGCACTGTTGGATGAAATTGAAACCCGACTGGTAAATGAGTCTAACTCATCGGTGATCATAGCAGACGCCACCCATATGCAGTGGTCCAGGATAAAATGTGCAGTACATTAAGCTACACTAAACAATTTGGCACCACGAAACGCTCCTATAAAGGCCGGATATCAGAGAAAACCATCCGTTGCTCAACCCAGGCCATGGACGCCCGTCTAGCTGGCCACCACGAATACCAGCGACACAGACGGGAAGCAACCCGCTCCGCAAAAGCTGATCGGTGCAAATAAAGGATCGAAATAACGATCAGGATGGAAACTGCAACCAGTGCATGTCACTCCGCAGATCTCGTTTGTCCCAGAAGATTAGCATCCGATAACAGGGAATCTTTACAACGCGTTCTGCGCGAATCCTCTGGGGGAATGATCTTTAATGTCGACGGTTGAATGACCAGAATGGTAGAACATTGTAGTCGACTTATGAGTCATTCGCTGGGAGATTCGGTGGATATTCATTCAGATATAGTGCCTCATACGAGGTCGACTGTGATCCTCCAACGATGGAAGAAATAGCTGCAGTTATCGGTCAATTGGATTCTGGCAAGGTCCCTGGTGAAGACAGAATCCCGGCAGAAACGTATAAAACATTTTCCTCGGTGTTCATCGAACCGCTTTACTCTATCTTTTTCTCTATTTGGGAAAGCGAAACATGTCCAACTGATTGAAATATTTGGGTTTAGCTTCTATTCCGTAATAAGGGCGACAGGATAATCTGCGAGAATTATCGGGGCATCAGTCTGCTGAATGTGGCTGCAAAGGCGGTTGTTCAGCTTGTGCCTAATCGATTTACTACATTGAGGCATGTACGCACTCGGTCAAACCAAAAGGGGCTTCCAACCCCGCAAAGGATGTATCGACCAGATTTTCATCCTGAGGCAAATTGCGGAACACCGATACAAGTTCCATTGACTTTGGCGTCGCATTTGACTCAGCAGACCACGAGTCACTGTGGAAGCTAGTGCTTGCAGATGGCGTCCCTGCTAATTTGGTCAATACAGTGGGATCGTCTTATATCCAAATCAAAGTCCGTATCCGTGCCCATAGCGAAGAGTTTCATCCCCTCGATCTGAGGTCAGGATTAAGACAAGGTTGCCCGCTACCGCCAGTGTATTTGAACTTCGCCCTTGATTGGATTCTGCGTCGGGCAATGGAAGGCTACCAAGGCGTCCAAGTTTTCTCGGATTGCTGGATTACTTACCTCGAATTTGCAATTGACGTGATAGTACTTGGAGAGGACCTCACCGCCTTACAAACAGCTGTCAATCGTATCAAAAGCTTGCCTCCGAGATCAGCCTTGAGCTACTCCCCCCGATAAAGCGGAACATTCCTGCAACTGGATGGTCGGGTAAAAGAAACCATATCGGACTTCAAGTAATTTGACTGCACCATCCTGCCCAATGGACAAGCCAAAGATGATGTAAAGCGGCGCATCGGTACGGCCTGAATGGCGTTTCTGCAGCTCCGAACCACCCTGTGGGGCCGGAACGAGATCAACGTCCAACACAAGCTCAGGGTTTTTGCCACAGCAGTTCGACCAGTCCTACTATACAGCCACAAGACCTGGCCGCTGAGAGCCGAGGACATCCAACGATTGGAGTTCTTCCATCACTGGTTTCTTCGATTCATTCTGAAAGTAAACTGGTGAGACAAGGTCTCAAACTCGAACCTCAGAAGTCAATGCCACGTTGCCCGTTTCTCAATGCAGATAGAACACCGCAACTGCAATGGCTGGGTCATATTCTCTGCAGACCAGACGACACTTTTACGAGTATTGTCTTGGCTCCGACACCATGTCCTGGCTAGTTCCAGCGATAGGCTAGGGGTGCGGGTGAAAACCTGGCTGAACTCTGTTTTCGAAGACATCGACTAACTTTGCCTTCGGATGGTGTATGGCACTGGACGATGGGAAACAAACTGGATCAAAATTTGCAAGGATATTACAGCCACGCGCCAAGCATGGATAGCGGCCATCAGAGATATTCATGAATCCGGATCATCCTTTCCAAGGAGTCAGCCATAGTTAAGTAAAGTAAGTGAGTATACATTTGCCCACTCACAGAGTACGCTATCCAGGCATGGAATCCATGGCTACAAAGTGACTGCAAAATGCTGGAACGTCCGAAAAGGATGGCCGCCAAAACGGTTAGGGTGATGAGTCGTTATTCATACACAGAGAGAATGGCGTCGCTGGGGTTATATTTCAATCACTACAGGTGCATCAGAGTGGACATGATTATGGTATACCAAATAATTGAAATCCCAGGCCCTCCGTGTCGCCCGCTTCTGAAGTTATCACCCAAAGTTCATCTTAGGGTCAATCCGTTAAAACTAGGGTCTCAAAATGCCGCTTGGAATGCCGGCGTCAGTGATTCGCAGTCAGAGTGTGTTCGATCCGGAACTCTGTCCCGCCCAACATCGTCTGTGCGCCAAGCATTGAATCTTTCCAAGAGAGATTTGATGAAGCTTTAGCACACCTTACATTAAAACAGACGTGAGGCTGCGTGCAGCAGTGGAAGAAGCACGTATCATGTGACATTTTACATAACGAATTGTATACATCATTATTTTCAATCACCACATGAACCTATTGGACGGGAAAAGCATGAGCTTGTAAGTTATTCCCATAATAAATCTTCGATCTTTGATATTTCCCTATTGTCATACTGAATTCCTGTGCTGGTGAATAAATCTCCGGGAATGCACAAATGTTGTCTGGTGCAGATTTACTACATTTTAACTGATGTTCACTGCAGCTACAAATCATTATTGAGGAAACTAGGCGGCCAAAGTAACGTATTAAAATCAACCATTTCCGTAGTATACTTACAAAATCGCAACACTATTTTGTTTGAGCCTACATGATATTTCGAAGAAGAACTATAATCGTATCAGTGTGTTTTACTATATTTACGTGAGTTTGTTCTCCGAACCGTTTTGAAAGCCTTTTTGATTCATGTGCCCTCGTCATATGAGCGTATTTCGCTGGATCAAAACTGAAGGAGTATCATGTATACGCTTCTGCCAACTAGTTCGTGGGGTTTTACCAGCACACAAGATCCCACCTGAGATGGAGTGAGATATGAGTCGCCGAGAGGGTGTTCAGTGATTTGGCTACACCGAAAATTTCCGTTTTGCTTCAACATGTGCTCAAGCACCTGTTATGATCTAGGTTTGGTGCGCTAAATCAATTTGCCGCATTCGCGTTTTACGGTGATTTCTCACGATCTCGTTCCCATGGGGTTATAGAGTTTGGCATTTCTGTTCGTAAGAAACCGGTTTATGATGGGTGCGTATTCTGTGATTTGAAGTCAGACTGAACTGCTGCATGCGATCGCGGCAATCAAAATTCAAATTGGCTTACGTTTCTATCACCCGAGCAAATTTAGATCATTTCCACGAGTTCACTCTCATCGTGCAAATGTGAGTTTGTTACCTAAGGAGGACCTATAGCTTCTGAGTTTTGTAGGGTGATATACGTTTCTTTTAGCTGCATCACAAGTTCACAAGTTCACCGTTGAACTTCAATGCTGATGTAACATGAATATAATCACGAACTTGTGAAATAAAGAACTGGTTCGTTTTCAACTAGACCATTATCTGTACCACCCGAAATAATTCTCAAACCTCTCAGTACAATGGAATGCTTTTAACTCACTTGATAGAAACACCGTTCGGACATGGTTCCACCAACACAATTTGCAGCATATAACTTCTAATGGAGGCATCATTATTTCACTGACCGACGTCGGTTCACNTTCCCTTTTGGACAATGGCTCCGACACAACCTCGCTGTCCAACACGGTCGCTAAGAATCTCAAAATATGTGGATCACAATGCAGTCGACAGTCACATCGATGAAAGGAGAAGCGAGTAGAGAAGTATCAAGTGGTAAATTAAACGTCCCACTGGAAACCATACTGTTTAGTTCGAGCGCACACTGATTGTGAACGAACTCCTGGTGAAGAAGGCGTCTCTACCGTTATCTGAAATCAGCCGCTGATCATACATGAAGAATGTCAGATTTGATGAAATCCCAAACTCAGAGGTAGGGGTCCTAACCAGTACGCATACACCAGAGGCCTACTGGTCTCTAGATTAATGAGTTACAATTTCAAGACAACCTTTGGAAACGAAGAGTGTCTTTTGTTGGGTGTTATTTGGACCAATACATGGACGTTTAGGACGATCGGGTTTCATTAACGGACTAATAACTGGACCCCAAGTGGAGTAGAACATTTTTAGGATATTTGAAATGGAATTTGCAGAAGAACGTGACGAAGTCTCTCTCTTACTGGAAGAGGAACAAGCTGTTAAAATGTTTTGCGAGTCCTTGACACTTGTCGAAAAGAACTGGCTTCTGATTTATTCGTACTGATCCGGATCCCTATCTCCGTGTATGGGATTTCATCATATCGAACATCCTTGAGATATGGACAGCGGCTCGACTCAGATGATAGTAGAGACGCCTTCTTCATCGGGAGCTCGTTCACGATAAATGCCGGCTCGACCTTAACAGCATGTCTTTCACTCAACGGTTGGATGTTGAATTTAACACGATGTTTCTCTAATCACTTCTCCTTTTCTCTTTGAGACTGTCGACTGCATTTCAGTCCACAAGTTCGAGATTCTTAACGACTGTGCAGGAAAGCGAGAATGTGCCGTAACCAATGTTTAAAAGGATACATGTTTCTTTGGACCCTTTTTAAGATGGGAGATCTTCAGCTGAATCTGTTCTGAAAATGAGGTTTGACATTGTGCTCTTCCTCAGCGATAATTTCCACTAACTACAGTTGCCTCCTAGTTTCAAGTTACTATATTTCTATCACAAGCTGCTCCAGCTTTGTCTCCTTTTATTTACTACGTCTAGATAGACCGCTATAAAAAGTAACACTACCTGCAGCCTTATTCTCTTTAGATGTGTCAAACAAAGGGGTAGTTGAAAACTCTCTTTACCCAAATGTTCAACCATTGTGGGTGAGTAACCAATCGCGTTGTCGTCCAGAGGTGCTTTGTCAAGACCAGTATATTCCATCGTCCGTGATTTACTCCATGCGACTGGCACTATGTTCTTTCTTGTTCCGAGCAATAAATCCAAACGAATTATATTTTGCCTGTTCGCTGAGCTTAGCAAATTGTTTGCAAACGTTTCATCACCAGCCGAGGTGACATCAGTGCTTGTGAAGGAGGCCTGGAGGATCTCACGACAATTCCGAAGACGCATGGTGCGCAAGATGATCTCGGACGCTCACAGACGTCTTACCAAGGACGAGGAGGTTATACAAGAAAAACAACAGAACTGTCGAACTGAGCTAGTGACAGATGGAACAGCTGGAGGATGCAGTAAGTTGACGTATCAAAAATGTCAAAAGAAAATGAAAACTATCAACAAAGCTCCACAAGTTCGATGATCATGTGCTAATCGACGAAAATGAAAGCTGCCTCCGAAATCTCTCCAATCGCGTGATCACACAGGATGAAAACGAATCCTAAATGAGGACATAAAAAGCCACTTCATAAGCATTGGTGATTTCACCTCGGCTGGTTATGAAACGTTTGAAAACAAATTGCCAAGCTCGGCAAACAGGCGAAATAGAATTTAGTTCACCAAAGCTATGATAACCGAATTTTATTACTTTGTCTATTCCAAACGAGCCAACGGGAAATGGATTTGAGTAATATCAAATCCGTACGAATAATCAGGCCGGCGTTGAGTGATGCGCTACCTCAGAAACCAGTTGCTAATGTTCTAGGGGTTAATTTGACTACAAACAACGATGAATTATGATGCGGTACCATAACCATGAAGCGTCACAATTGCATAAACACCGCACTTTAAATCGTGGCGTTTATAGCGGATAAATTTTAACCGGTGAAATGAACAATGCCAGTCGATCGATGGAGTTCAACAATCCATCCAGCGAACAAGCTTTAAGTGAAGTAACGTCAGAGTGCATATGTTCACATGGAACAGTGCGACACATGGGTGATACAGAGGACCCATCCGAATAAGATTAAGCAACCCAATAGGATAATGAGAGGACAGGTTATTGTATTGTGTATAACTTTTGCAAACATTGGAGCTCACATTTCGGTTAAAAAATCATACACACTAACCGTCACAATGTACATAGCAAACTATGAAAACAATTTCACAGACATGAGGATATTTAATAACCCAAGGTTAAGATAAAGTTCACTCATTGTTCGCTTTTTGTTCATAAGTACACGAGCAAGTTACGGTATAGTTGAATTGCGGTAAGTGTTATTACGAGAAGAAATTTGGTGGAATTGGGAGCGTTTTGAATGATGGGAACGATATCGTGTCAGATCTGCGTGCAATGGGTGATCAGGATCTGTGAGAATCCTCTTAGCAAAATTCACACGGGGAGTTGCATGATACTCTGAAAGCTTTACAGCTTATTCATTCACAGGAATAGAAGAGACAAGATATCCTTTTATTTTATTCATATGACGAAATTGATTACCGAAAATTATACAAGTAATGGGATAGGCATTGCTAAGCTTTTACAGTTAAAAGAGCAGTCCAGTTTATCGAAACGGTTTGAAAACGGGCATGCAGTAAAGTTACACCAATTTAGTAGTATTACAGGAGAAACAGGTTCATAAAAGGGGAATTTTTGAACACATGGAGGTAGAATTCCAGTCACACTGATTGACACGCCAGTAAAAGCACAAATAGGCGGTAAAAAAGTAACTGGCATTCATCTGTGGAGTTAGAATATCTTAAACAATAAAGGAAAATAAGGTAAACTCTAGCGTTTGGAAATACCATAGAAGACGAGATTTTCGTCGTTGTGAACGGACTTACATGGGTGCATGCCCTGCTAATTTCTCCCTCACTCTCGATCTGTCGGGGTGCATATATGTGAATATGAATAAATATGTATGTATAATGTTCGGAACTAAATCCTCCAGAGCATCTTCATATATACTCTTTTAGATCATTGTTTAGAGGGCGTGATAGGAGTTTGGTGGTTTGCAGTTAGAGAATAAAAATAAAACCGTTTTTGAAATAGGTGATTTCAATAGGTTTTGATTTACCATTTGAACTGGAAACGGTATGCAAATCGTTATTTTCCGAGTAATTACCTAAAGAGACTATCGCAAAAGATAACTTCGTCGGTAATCGGTGTTCATGTTTAAATAGCAACTGCATACTCTTGATCACTTTTGAGAGGATGTTGATCCTATTTGGTTTGATATCAGGAAATGATTGGGAGAGTTCTCAGGATAAGCAACTACGGTTTGTTGTGTTTTCTTCACCGTGATATGTAGTGCGACAGATACGTCGATCGCTTAGCAGAGCGCTTTTTAAGTACAGTCTGAATGAAGTTGCCTCGTTCACACATACTGGCATTTGTTTAACAATCAAAATTGTGCAACATATTGCAAAAGATATTGTCCGATAGCTCGAAGAATATATGATTTGTTTTGATCACAATAATGATTAGAACAGCGTGATCATTTCGTTGAGACAAACGAGGAACACATAAAAATTGTAATGTTTGGTTGTTCGTATTTGATCGGGTAATTTAAGAGACGATAAAGCTTGTGCATAATGTTTCTTTGAGGGAAATCGCATGGAAGAGAGAGAGGGCGATGTTACTCTACTGGCCTGAGTACTTGTCCATTTTCTCCGCTCTGCATTCGACTCAATTTGCTTACATTGGGCGGAACCTTACTTATCCACAAGCTTGCACTATGTTTGTGGTTCAAGTGCATTGTCCAATCGTTTGGCATCGCCTTGATTGGTTTGAAAACTTTACTAATTCATGACACTGATGTGATAATGTCAGACTTTCTCACCCTCGTGTTTGGTTTCTTTGTTTCGTGCAAGTTGAGATCATTCAAACTACGAGTATAGGTGTTTTAAGCCGACATCATCCTACAACCTGTACACCGTATGGACTGTTTGAATTTCGATGAATACAGTGTCGATGTGTTTCATAATGAAGAATCGGTGCTGAAAGATTCACCTACACGACTCCCCGTGTCTGGATGAGCACGAAGTGTATGGAACGTGCAATTCCTCTGATGAAAGAAAGGCGATTGAGCATAATGAATATACAAAGGGGCATAAGAAAAACAGTCATTTCCTGGGATTTTCTCATAATTCAAGAAAATTCCATGCACATATTCTCATTTCACGAAATTTAACAGAGCAGTGAATGCATTAATGACGTCACCTAAAATATACTATGATCGGGATTGTCTCCGAATTAAATGTCCACGTTTCTACTTTAGTGAATTTATTTACAACCTTCAATTATTTCCAATGGTAATCAACCCGATTTCAAAATTACTAGGCCCGAACCTGTGTGGCCAGAAATGATTGGTGCACGCGCTCCAAATGCCTGGGCCAGGGGTGTGAAAACCACGACCGAAAATGACGTGTCACTTGATGCAGGTTGGGAGAGGTCAAATCTACTAACACGCTGAACATGAATACGCACATAGACGGACACAAGCTCACATACACACCCTTTACTCTCTAGGTTCGATTATTGACCATGAATTGAGCCACTGTTTATAAGTATGTAAGAATTTGTTCCCTATCTGATAAGTATGAGCATGATTGGGTTATCCGAAAATAATTGACCGCTCAATTACTCGTTTTTTGAATCGCGCTGCATTCGACGAATTTTTCAACATTGTCTAGGTCCTCACGTATATTCCTCACTTTATGGACCGTCTGAATCTCAACAAATAATGTCTGGATATTTTTGATACTTCAAATTCCGTGAAGAATATTTCCCTCACACGCCCCTCCCCTCGCTAGTCTATGCGTCAGTATGAAGTGTATGAAACGTGCAGTTCATCTGATGAAAACGGGAGCGAATTATGCATGTATATTGAACTAAAAAAGCAAAAGCAAATCCACGGGTGCCACAAATCATCTTCATCTTTCGTCCACAAAAGTCCAGATTCGTGTTCTCACTCCATGCAATTTGCCGGGATGATGAATGAATTATTAGCGTCACTTGAAACTATAATTTGGGCCGGAGTGTTTTCAAATTTGTTATATCCGTTTCTATTTCCACGAATTTATGCACTACAACCACCTAAATCAAATGGTCATCATCCCCATTTCAGCCGAATCAGAACAATGAACGCTAAGACATATATCTCTGTGCACTGTGAGAAGCACGTGCTACAGAATCGGAAATCGGAGATCCGGAGATCTAAGGACAGAACGGAAACGGTCTATTGCGGCAGTCATGAAATTATTCTTCTTGAAAGAGAATACTTGCTGACCTTATACGACACAAATGATGTCACTGACTGCATGCAGCAAACACGAAACACAATCATAAATGTGCAACTACTGATGAACAATTAATTGTTACACCAAACTGAAAAATGTCAAGATGTTCGTCGATGTTGAACGAAAAAGCACGTGCAATAAATTCCATGTTAATAGTCACCTTAGATCTTCAACTATGTTTCATGCTAGTGGTCAGTTTGTCAAGTCCTCTTTCAGTAGTGCGTTATGCGTGATGTCACCAGTCACTTTATGCTTCGTTTTCTAATGACAGTCCATGAGATGTATCACGAGAAAAGTCACCGGACAATGACGTACATCTTGTGCATTTCTCTCAGTTAACAAACCAAACACGCCATAGATACGTGTGCACGCGTGTTCATGGCTAGCACGTAACAAAAGACACGGGGTTGCTGATTTCCATGAAATGCATAGAATTCAAATTCGAAATTAATTCGCGTTTGATGGTACTTTTTTGTGTTTAGCAGCGTACCATATGCGTGAGATCTTTGCGATTTTAGGGAGGTAGATAACCTAATGTTTGAGGCCACCTTTAGGAGCTTTGGAGGAGCGAATTGGAATCGAAAGGGAATAATGAGAACTACCTTAATGTATTCGGGAAACAAAGGTTCCGGGTTCAAAAGACAAGGTTATAACAAAGCAAGTCAATCATAGTGCACACCAACTCTTCACTGGAGCTGTGCGTTTTCCTGACTTTTCTATGATCCATGTGGTGACGTTGTCCATTGATGCTGGTTAATTTGAGTGATCAGGCTGGATCCTTGCAGGTCAACGCCACAGGTCATGACTGGTACGCAACTTGGAGGTGGGTACCCTGCTCTACGGTGTTGTATTTTTATAACGCAGTGGAGTGTTAAAGCTAACGTTGCATTACACACACACCAAAATATATTACTTGAGAAAAAATGCCACAGGAAATGTCACGAAAACTTCGTGTGCGCTTACAATTCCTTATGTAACTCAATAAAACCCCGTAACATGTTGGTTAGGAGTCGGCGCAGTCAAGGCGCAGGACATTTACTAAATGCTAATACGACAAGAAATATTCCCAGTGGAGGAGCGTGTGGACGAATTGAATCGCCGTGATGGGAGATCAATGCATATTGGATGGCCCGGGTAATCTAGGACCTGGTTTTCAAAGTAAGTTATGAATTAGTTATGCGTTCAGGTGATGTGACGAGTAATAAAGTAGGTGGTATATGACTCAACTGAAATCGAGGTTGTATGTCTGATTATTATCAGACCGGAATGACCGGCTTGAAGTCTTCTTGTTAAGGATCGGAAAGCACCAAAGGAGGAAAGTTAGAAATTTCGTTGCAGAATATAAGGAAATAAAGTTCACAGATATTGCAAAGGGGATTAGAGCTACCGGTACCAGAATTGGTTGTTTCTATAGAGCGGGATCGACCAAACATTCACACAAGGCATCTGGAAGTTTTAAGACTAAGTAGAGACTGATTAGAAAACTGTTGTATTTGGATTAGATCTTCATTGAGGAAATCAAGTTCCTAATACATTCATTCTTACTGCATCTGAACGCACGGTTTGACGTACCAAACGTGATTCTCTCATTTTGTCCAATGATTGAATCATATTATTCTTCATTTCTGAGATGTATCTCCTGTCAGTTTGCATTAGGCTATCAAACATTTTGGTAGTAGTTTCAAATTCGTGGTTTAATACTAAGATCTGTACCAATGCACGTATACCTACGCACCATCGGCTCAAGATGTTACAGCTATTTTGAATTTTCTATCAGTAAATTATTGTCACCCGTTACACTTCCATAGGAATTTGCACTGACAAGTACAGAATTTGCATTCTGTATGCAAATTGAGTGTACAGAGGATAAGAAATATTATCCGATTCCCCTAAAAGGCACCGTTCGAGGTACACATCAAGCCACTGAACGTTTTTCAGATTTAACCTGCTCACAAGCACAAACGTCGATTTGTTTTCTCCCACGATAATTATTAGAACAAGGATATTGGCTTGGAGTGAACCCTCGAATGCACTCCGAAGTGCACGAGTCTTTTGTTAGAAACCCCCGTGCCTTACAGAAATTATCTCAATGCTCTCACTCACCCTCAAGGTTTAAAGCAGCACGTTTATATTTAATAATCATAAGTGACTCATAGAACAGATCCGCACAGTTTATGTGATAACCTCGTGCAACGTGTCACAAATCATTCAGCACGACAGTGGAAAGTTCCGAGTACGAGAAACTTACAAACGTAAGTAGAGTATTTAAACGATACCCTCTTCTGTTGACACCGTTCAAACTAGTGATGTTAAATGCGCACTAAGCGTGAAGGTGTACTCTGGTTTCTCTTGTATGCAACAGTGTTCGTTGGTGCGTTTGACGATGAATTTGACTGCCCTCTCAGCTGCATTCTGAGGCAAAGTTTTCGTTTGTAAACTTTGTCTTACACCCTAGTCATGTGAGTAATCTAAACATCTCCGGATTTCGTTCGATATCCATGGGTAGAGTAAATCCATTCATCCCACCTGGAATCAAACGTGAGGGGCAAATCGAGAGGTCCAGGTAGATCTTTACGCCGGAGGTTTCAATTTGGACGAATAAAACGGGAACCATAACTATGTGGAGGACGCGTTGTTGCCAAATGTATTCGGTGATCTTTTTGTATCATCACAATCACACAAATCAAATAATCCAGGAACCGGTTAGTAATGTCAATAAAGGGATTTTCAAATAAATCTAATAATATAAATCACAAATGCATCCCTTCAATTATTTTAGTTTTTTAGATCAATTCTGCCAAAGTCGAATAAACTTTTCGTGGAAAGGTCACTTGCGGTTAGAATGAGTTGTTTACCGCAAACTGCGAATGTGCTAATCTTTAAACACAAGTCGCATTGTTGTTCGATTGGCGGTTCAACGGTCACCTATACACAGTGGAGTAGTATATGCACTCACAAACCAAAACACCTACACTGATAAACGCAATTTCGAACGCGTAACCCGGCTTCGTATACATTTATCACGTGTATACCGAAACGCATCACAAGATCGGTCAGAGAACACCGAGGGACTTCAGATGTAACCCAGCCTATATAAACAGCCATGATATTCTGATATCATCATGCAAAGAAAACTGCGCGTTTCTAAGCAAGTTGTTCATTTGGATGATTGCATTCCGATTAAATACATGTATACGATGTGCGCACCATGCATGATATCACTTATGCAATGATCTCTTCATGAGTACACGTGTTGGTCGTTTCCTTACACGTAATCATGTACTCCTTCACACCCGAGGGTCATTTTGACGATGAAATGCATTCTCGGTTGTTTAGATGCAAATATCCCATGGTTCAACGATCTTCCACACGACTCTAATTCAAGGATGATGAGCCCGACCGTAGAAACTTGCATAGTGCTTTGGCGAACAGATTAACTGGTAAAATGAGCGCAAGGACTTGTTGTGCAGTGGACGCTGTTTGTCAGTGATTGACTGAATTGACTTTGTGTGTCACTTTTATGCAACCATCACTTTGGATCGTCCTCCTCTATTGGCTATGAATCAATGTAGTTCACATAATGGGCAAACATTGAGAGAGAGAGGGCGAGAGTTGAACTACTGTATTTAAGCCCTTGGGATTACGGACAGTGGTGTGATAGTTGTGGAACAAAACGAGTGGGTGTAATCAGCTGCACGGTCCATGCACGTCGTTATTATGGTTTCAGCGAATGATTACTAGGGACGAAAATCAACGCATATCGTTCAGCCTCTTTATGCGAATGTTGAAGTTCATTACTATTATTATTATTATTTGAATTACATATGCTGGCATGTTGAAGAGTATCCTGAAATAAGGTTTTTCCTTACAGAAAAGCCAATCACAGCTAAAGTGTGAGTTACGAAATGACACCAGAAATCTCATCAATTCTTGTGCGGTACTACATTTATTTTCCCTATACTCTTTCAGAATGCTGTCTCGCATCTCCATTGGACTTTCCGTTCTCTTCTTGACCGTCTCACAAAGCCTGGGAACCTCCCTTCCCGGTGGCTATACAAAACCACGATGTGTTCGATCGGAAGAGGAGGCTGAGTTTAATCCATATGTGAGTTGAGCCTACAAACTGACATCCCCACATATTTTAGCTCACATCTGCATTGAAGACATCAGTTCCTCAATTCGACACTCACCATCTGAGACTGCTCTCAGTATCCACACAGGTTGCCGCCGGAACAAACTACAAATTTCTGGTTGGTTTGCAATATTCCTAATTAACAACCTTGCTCATTGCAGTTGACCGATGGAGAACATGGATGCTGGCAGGTGGTTGTGTTTAAACCACTTCCGGGGCAGGGATCGGGATACACTGTGTCTCCTCCGGAGAAGGTACCCTGCTGAAAAACCGTGCCAACTTCTATAGATTTCTAGTTTGAATCCCTTTTCTCCGCTTTTGTTCGTTTGTTTCTTGCAACGAGCAATGTTTTTTGTTTAATGGCCAGGCAATAAATCTTTTTCTCCCAATGTTTATCACCATTTTCATGCATGTGTAATCAGTATCGAAAATTCCAAATCCGCGCCAACTGAAGTTTCCGTGTTGCTTAATTCGCGCCGTGATCACTAGTACGAGACAACCTGCATTTGTGCAGAGGGACACATAGCCCAAATGAAAGTTTGTTTTCCGAAAATGCCATGTGGAACGATCACATAGGAATGCGAACTTCTGCAAAGCATTTGTTCTCTATTAAACTGAGCTGATCCCACATACATTACAAACGTTTTAAAGGTAGTAGTTTCCCACCATTGCCTGTGATCACTTGTTAACTGTGCATCTTATCATGCACAAAAGGGTAGGGCTTTTCATAAATATTTTGTCTTGGTAACCCAAAATTGAGTAGCGTCGATGAACGGCTGGTGCTCATTACAAGCTCTGATTCTTCAAAAATTGTGATCTCCAACACACCATTGACTGCTGTTTTTAGACATGAAATATATGCCCATTATCCTTCCATTTCCATTCACATTTCTAATCATTCCTATTTGAGATTGAACAGTGCAAACAATGGTCGCCTCACTACATTCCTCCCGTTGTTTGAATATCATAGATCGATTAGTTTTCCTGTTCTCCGTCTCATTATGAAATCTGGCCATTGAAAATATGACAGACGTATCCAGTCACTTATGGTACATGCTTAGGTTTTACTCTTGACAATGATCTTTGTTGTTAGCACATTGGTATGGTAGCACAACGGGTTACAGTTCTCTCATTCTGAAAGCAAATGTAGCATTTCATCCAGCCATCTTACCGATAATCGTTCCGTAATGTTTTCTCCCAATAATCCTTCAGTGTTTTCCTGTGAGGGTGAACAAGATATCCAACAGATCAACACAGTTTGCCTTCTAATCTATTCCATCTGGCGTATTCCAATTTCGAGGCTGCAGCGTGTAATTCACAAAACAGGACAAAAGCGAAAAACTAAATATATTCAGTTTAGTCCTCCTACTGAACAGCAATTTTGATCGTGAAAACAAACATGGAATTCAAAGAAATGGCTTGCAACTCTCTGAGACACTTCAGGTTTTCCAAAGTTAATATTCCTTTTGTTGATTGATGGTTTACGATCATCATATTGGTAACATGAGTTCACAAGTGTGGATTTATTTTCTCTAACTCCTGCGAATAGGATGGCGCCAGTCCAGATAGCTGAGCGAATAAACTCTAAAATCCAACTTCCAAATCTGGATGCTTAGTTTTACTATTTGGACAACAGAAGTTTGGCCCCAGAGGTAGCACTTCAAGCAAAGTCTATTTCAAGTTTAAGGAGGAAAAATTATGGACAAACCTCTTCGGATCTGCAGGGAACTCACCAATCAGTTTGATAGGGTTAACACTTTTTCGTAATGTCGTACGAATCCGCTCAAATTGCTTGTTCGCAATTGATCGAACGTAAGCTACAAATTCCGTTTTCTCCTCTGCAGTCAGCTCATCCAAGACACGGGAAGATTTCAAAAACTTTTGCTCCATCTCGGGTACACGGTTGGATAAGTTATCTCGTTCGGTAAGGGCTTGGCGACGTAGAGACACATCAGTGATGTTGACACGATTTCTTCGTAAAACAGTTCAAAAATGTTTAGGATATTCCGCGTTTGATACACACTCATCGATATCTGTCACGAGAGAATGGATGCAAACACTGAGTTGTAAAATGTTTATTGTAACATTCCGATTCAAACTAGGACTCGTTTTTAAACGTAAGTGGAATGAATGAAATAATGGAATTAACGTCTTTCCATGAGGCTGTATGCTGTTTGTACGTCCAGCAGTCCACCAATCGTCACGGGTTTGGCGAGTGTGACGTAATGCTTATCCATCTAAAAATGTCGGCAGCCTTTTGTAGTCTATGGTGACACGAATACTCTTGTTTCGGTTTCCTTTGGTAGAGGCGTAGCCTATATAGTCAAACATCAATATGACATGATCACTATGTCCTAGTGGAGACGTGACATTGACAGGTTCCACCACCAGCTCCTCGTTAGTCAGCACTAAATCCAGTGTTGATGATTCGTGACCTGCTCCAAATTCGGTGGGTTCTTTTACGTGGTTGTTCAGTGGGTGCAACCTAATCAACTTAGATAATTGTCTCTGGAATGGCTGGCGGGAAGTCCTCGTTCTTATGAGATTGGGGTAGTTAAAGTTACCCATTATGAGAGCATAGCTGAACTTTAGTGATAAAGCCTTCCTTATGGTTTCCAACTAAATCTCGTTGACTGAGTCTGAAAATGCGGAAGGTCGGTACACAACACAGATTAGACCCAATCATTTTTGGAGAGTCTCACTGAAAATCATAACGAATCGGGGGTTGCATCGGGATTATCGAGCTGTTCACACTACTAATTGTTTTGATGCTAAAGCAGCACTCTACCGCCTCGTGTAGGACGATCACGTCTGAGCAGCGACATTCCCGATAGAAGCAATTCCGAGTCGAGAATGTCGGTGGTCAGCCCGAGTTCAGTAACGGTAGCAATGTCTAACTTGAGAGCAGAGTGCAGCTAATTGAATGAGTGTAATAAACATTCATGTCCTTTTGGTTTCCAGTGACTGGGCATCATTTGAGCGTTCCCAATCAACGGCTGATTGCTATTTTAAAATGAACTGTTTAACAGTATTATAGAATTGTGAAATATGATGCTTGAAAAGGTGCTCTGTCTTACAGAATAAATTTTATTTGTATTTCATCCGAAAGTTGTAGCCTCCGCTTCTCGAGCAGTTAGTTTGCTGAAATCACTGTGATGACTAAAAAGAGCATTGGACTACCCACGAGAATACTATCAGTATTAAGGTTGGAAATTCGGTATCCGGTAGCGGTTGAAAGGAGAGATTCCCAGGTGAAGCCCTCCAACGTTCACGATCAATGTACATTGTTGAAAACCTCCGTTTGTTCACTCTATAAATCAACACTTGACAACAGAGTATCATTTCAGAACACAGACTAGGTGTTTCGGTAATGGGTATCTGCGCAATCTCGAGTAAATGGCATATTTATAAAAGTAAAAACTGGCGGAGAATAGAAAGCATTTTAAATTTGTTACTTTTATGTTCGGTCAGAACGAAGAAGGCTGTCGTGAATAGTTTCGAATAGACGATAATGGTACGATGTTTCGTTGTAAACATACCCAGATAAACGGAACATTCAATGAAAGCATAGAAAATGAACGACTAACGAGGTGGCACATAGGACGCCATGTTGTGTTGGTCAAGGTAACTGGAAAGAGACGGGAGATTTCCTGGTTTCACACGAAAGAAAAGGAATCACGAAATCGTGGAACCGTTTCATTAGACAAGTGATCGGATCACAAAGCAAGAATCTGTTGGTATATAATTCTATTCCGACGAATGTAATACTTCTTACTACCGTCTGTATGTCACTGAATCTGTGCTCCACCCGGTGGGTTCCCGTGACGTTTTCTTCTTGGCATGTTAAAAGTTAATTCCAGAATTGAAACGAGCGCATAAATCGATCATGATTGCAACTTGCGCGATTCCGTTAGTTGAAAAGAGACAAGATAATTCGGCAAACTTCGTTGTCATAGCGTATACCTCATTGCTTTCATTCCGTCTGCATCTGAAGCCACTGGTCCACCTGAAAGACGCCACGCCGATAGCATCGTTAGCAGATCCAATGGTGGAAATTCGGATGGATTTCATCGCACGTGTCATTTGGTTCACCATCAAGAAATATGTTGGCGTGTTTGTTTTTGACGTAGATATTTATTTTTCGTGAGAATATGATAAATGTGGTGGTACCCTTGTTGGTAATCCGTAAGGCGGTGCTGGAGAGGTGGCAACGTTACACATTCATTGACACGGANGGACGTGTATTCGAGTCCAACACCACCACCTGATGCTCTCCATTATGTGCTGTATGGCAACCCATTCGATTGACCGATACCCCTTTCCTGACTGTTGTATACAACAGTTTATACAATTGTATAAAAATAGGTAACTATGAGGGAGCATCATATACATATACATATATATGTAAATGTGTATACAGCAGTGGTCAAACACTGTCCTAGCTATTTTTCCATACCTTTCCACTGATGAACAATAGGAAAACGAGAGACCGTAATCATCGGTTAAATTGCTCAAATAAATATGAAATGAAATCAATGAACACCTTTGAGCAAAAACCAGTACGTGTGAATGGTTTACACTGGTTTGATGAATGGAACTCCCGTTTTCCTATTTTATGAAGCTGAATAGACGTGGGCGTTTAGTTTGCGCTCGATGCGCTCGTAATCGTCTTAATTGTTCCAGTCCTCAGCCATGCCGGGTGGTGTTCGCGAACGCGATCGGATAAGCGCCTGGTCGTGCGGCCGATGTTCCCAGTCTCACAAGAACAGGTGAATGAATACAAACAGCACCTGGTACTCTATTCTTCAGTCGGAAACACACATTTCGTTTAGATGTGAACATAGCTTTGAATTGTGTAGCGTAAAACGTTCTGCTTACTGCATTTGTTAGTTTTCTTTGAAAGACTTCTGCCCCTGTATCTCCCTGGAACGGCAGGTGCACATAGACAGACTTCTTCGCTGCTCCTATTTCCTTCATCCGTTCCTCGTGTTCTAGCATTTCGCTATCGATAAATCGTTCGGGGTAGCCATTCTGAGCAAAAGCAGTACGTAGGAACTCAAGTTCATTGTCAAAAGTGTCCGTCGTGCATATTTTCTTCGCCCTTTGAACCAAAGAGCGAATTAGGTTTCTCTTCCTCTGAAGAGGGACAAAACTATGAAAATGGATATAATGTCTATTCCACGTTGCTTTTCTATGCACCGATAACTGGACGGAGCTATCGCTGCGGCGTCGTATGAGTATGTCTAAAAAGGCTAGAATATTATCCTGTTCTTTTTCCAGAGTAAACTTTATGTTGGGATGGACATTATTGAACTCCTAAAGCAATCGATTAGTGTCCACATTGGCGTCTAATATACACATTACATCATTAACCTACCGTCGATATAGGGGGCACTGTCTGATATGGGGCTTCAGGGGATCATTCTCTAACTTGACCATAAACGTGTCAGCAAATAATGGTCCCATAGGTGACCCCATTGAAACCCCGTCCTTCTGGCGATTCAGTTCACCACCGAATTGAGACTGGACGTTGTGCGTGTATACGAATAACAATTATTTCAGTTCATTCAATGGAATGCTCACATCGACAACTGAATGCGTATAATTTGCAGAGAGATCAATATATGTATACAAATAAATATATACTTAGTGTCAAGCTTAGATTAGCCCATTGGATTGTTCACAGGTACCATGCACTCTTGATGGTCTTGGGTATGCGTTTCACTCCATGGGAGATCGTCAGTTATCCACGAGGTAATTGAAATAATAATTAATTCAAATATGATGAGGCTGTTTGTGATGACAAGGACACAGAACGTACGCACTGCTGACGAGTCCAAACAGGACGAAATAGCTGTTCAGTGTTCTTTGTCGGTCACATAAATATACATATATCTTAAGTTTCAAAAGACCGTATTGATCAGTGTAACGAAAGTTTGCCGATATTAGTTTATTAGAACTACCGTATTCAAAACATCTCCAGTAAATACAGCTCGGAAAGGTAAGCAATCTAGTGATGTGTTGTTTCCAGTATTCAGTCTTGCATCGTGTGGTGAGGATTGCCCAAATGGTTGAGCTTTTGTGAAGATAAGTCGTACAATACCGGTCTCTGATGTATGTTCCAATAAAATATTTCGGACCAAGACAACATTAATCTATGCTTGACAATAAGAAGACCAATAAGGGATATCTCAGGCGTACGATTGAACGCTTCGTACGAAAAAACATCAAATCGTTTTCAAGTGTACGTGGAAAACCTATTTGCAGTGCGGTATTCCTATGTTCGCTCATGATTGTCGGTCAGAGTTTTCTTCTATTGTGCGACCGCATGACCCGAGATTCGTGTGCTTGTAAATATAATCAAACTCAGTACATACAATTGCACCCATGTAACGCATGTAAAAAGTCGCTCTAAGGTAAGTATTTAGAAACTAACGCTGAATAGAAGAATAACTGAACAGTTGTGAATTACTTCCAGATAATGACATTGACACGAGATATGCGTCATTGTCTAGCGACATTTATGAATGGAAAGCACTTGTATTGTTTGCCGCGGTGTATCGCGATCTAAGCACGAACTCTCATCGACAGTGAAATCCATGACTGACGCGTCAACTATAACGGCTCTCTTTTTAAGAGGGTTTGACAGGTGGTGACTGTAGATTAAGGTCACATGGTATGAACGTGGCGCGGAGTTCTTTGCACGATTTGTTTCGTTTGTGCATAGTTTCCATGTGAAAATGTACTCGCGTGTGCAACTACGACAGGTCATTCTACACCTTCACCAGACGAAAACGTCAGCAGGACCACGGAAGACTGAAGAGGAGCTTCTTATCTTCTATCGGACCAACTGCAAGTCTGGCCGGGTTCAGCACTATTTGGTTCCACGTTCAATCGCTCAGGACTCAGCTTGCCAGCTATCCGAAAAATATTCCGAGACTAGCATCCTTCAATAAACTTCGTCAAGTAATCACGTATTTTTCCACCGTGATGACGATATATGACTGAGTTTCAAAAGACCATTTCAGATAGGGGAATGGAATTTGGCCCATGTTTATCTGATAGGATTAGAGTATAAAAATATTTTCCATCGATGCGGTTCTGAAGAGTTGCATCGAAATCCAGTTCGCATTGAGCGAATAACTAAGGTTAGAACTATGTAAGGACAGCCGATGTTGGTCAAATTTATTCATCTGGTGACTGAAAGCATTTGAACTGTGGCAAACTTTATCCGATACGAGCGTTTTTCGGTTTTAATATTATCCTACATGGTGCACGCTCTTTTTTTCAACATGCGGTATTTGTTTAAGTAATCTACATGACATCAAGGATACTCTGTTGAATATGATCGAAAGCGTTCGATCGGGTGTTATACGACATTCTAGTGGGTTAACTCTATAATGACAGTATGTGGGG
Source organism: Echinostoma caproni (assembly GCA_900618425.1). Classification (NCBI taxonomy): domain Eukaryota; kingdom Metazoa; phylum Platyhelminthes; class Trematoda; order Plagiorchiida; family Echinostomatidae; genus Echinostoma; species Echinostoma caproni. Next base: position 25,070 of record UZAN01040285.1, read on the forward strand.
TCTCATACTTGATTGGATCGAAGCATTTCTCCGACAACAGACTGTAACGGTTCGTGTTTCGGATTCGCTATCCGGTCGTTTGGACGTTACCCGTGGGGTTTCACAAGGATCTGTGCTTGGTCCGCTACTTTTTCTAACATTCATAAATTTAGCGCTGAGCCAGCGCGCCAACAATGCCTTACTTCCTTAAGATCCGATATCGTCATATCTATAGCACGCTTTAAAAGTAATCACCGTAGTAGAGCTCCACTCCACTCCCACTCTACCATCCGACAGCGTAGTGAAGGATGAGTCTTACGACAGTCTTCAGGAGATAGTAAATCGCGTCCCCAAGAGAGATGTACTTATTGTGAAGGGAGACTGGAATGCTCAAACAGTGAACAAGGACCTTGAACAAAAGATATAATTGGGCAATTTGGGCCAAGTCATCGCTGCGAATACGATGACAAGCTAATTAATTTCTCCGATTTTAACCGGCTATTTATAAGCAACATATGTTCCCAGCACCGCAGGAAGCACGCTCTTACTTAATACTCCAACGACGGTATGAGAGCCCACCAGATCGACCAGATCTTGATATGGTCACGCTGGGTTTCATCAGTACAAGATTGTAGATCGCAGTGCCGAAGCTGGCAACAGAAGTAGCTCTGATAATGTGCTGGTTCGTGCGAAACTTTGCCTTCGGCTGACTACTCGTGTTAAGTCCACCCCTTCAAGTCCCATCCATGTGAGCCTATTATAGTGTTGCGATGAATCAAAAGCACTGTTGGATGAAATTGAAACCCGACTGGTAAATGAGTCTAACTCATCGGTGATCATAGCAGACTCCACCCATATGCAGTGGTCCAGGATAAAATGTGCAGTACATTAAGCTACACTAAACAATTTGGTACCACGAAACGCTCCTATAAAGGCCGGATATCAGAGGAAACCATCCGTTGCTCAACCCAGGCCATGGACGCCCGTCTAGCTGGCCACCACGAACACCAGCGACACAGACGGGAAGCAACCCGCTCCGCAAAAGCTGATCAGTGCAACTAAGGGATCGAAATAGCGATCAAGATGGAAACTGCAACCAGTGCATGTCACTCCGCAGATCTCGTTTGTCCCAGAAGATCAGCGTCCGGTAACAGGCAATCTTTACAAGGCGTTCTGCGCGAATCCTCTGGGGGAATGATCTTTAATGTCGACGGTTGAATGACCAGAATGGTAGAACATTGTAGTCGACTTATGAGTCATTCGCTGGGAGATTCGGTGGATATTCATTCAGATATAGTGCCTCATACGAGGTCGACTGTGATCCTCCAACGATGGAAGAAATAGCTGCAGTTATCGGTCAATTGGATTCTGGCAAGGTCCCTGGTGAAGACGGAATCCCGGCAGAAATATAGCAGAAGAGCTTTTCTGTATTCATCAAACCGCCTTAATCTAGCTTGACATTGGACTGGTCCTCATGTTTATCGTTATTCGTATGCTCTTGGTAAGATTGCGGTCGAATTCCATCCCCCGTTCCATTGGAAGCACCATGGTTGATACCATAACGTTGTAATTGCATGATACTTTCGTAAAACCATTGAGGATGTTTCTCTGTTTGGGCGTTAGAGCAGTATAAGCGTTTCGAGCAGATGTACGCCTTCCGTATTTTCCTCACTTTATGGACCGTCTGAATCTCAACAAATAATGTCTGGATATTTTTGATACTTCAAATTCCGTGAAGAATATTTCCCTCACACGCCCCTCCCCTCGCTAGTCTATGCGTCAGTATGAAGTGTATGAAACGTGCAGTTCATCTGATGAAAACGGGAGCGAATTATGCATGTATATTGAACTAAAAAAGCAAAAGCAAATCCACGGGTGCCACAAATCATCTTCATCTTTCGTCCACAAAAGTCCAGATTCGTGTTCTCACTCCATGCAATTTGCCGGGATGATGAATGAATTATTAGCGTCACTTGAAACTATAATTTGGGCCGGAGTGTTTTCAAATTTGTTATATCCGTTTCTATTTCCACGAATTTATGCATGGTTGAAGTTGCCAACAGCCAAATGATCTAATATTGGAACCAAAAACGAGATGTAATGATCAAAGAAAGAAGATATATCTGATTGGGAGCACGAAGGAGGCATATACTCATCAGTAATAATTGTACTTTTATATCTGGAAAGTCTGGGATGAAAACGAACGGATAACCAGTCAATCGATTTTTCAGAATGGCTGAAAACCACTTCAGATTTGCCACACAAAGAAGTGTGGATGTTCGTTTCCACACCGCCTGCAGTTTTCCTCGTGCTATGTGGTTTATCCTGCCGATAACAGTGAAAACTATCTGTCTGCACGAGAGCATCCTCAACGGTTTGACTTAATAAGTTTTCTTGTATGTATACGACACATTTTGGAATGTGTGCGTGTGTTCAGTGAGGAAGTTAAANCGAGATCTTTGCAAACAGAGAGTGAACATTGGTATTGCTCAATGACAGCACGGTCATCTTGGCAGGGTTGCGGGGTGGGGGTGCTATTAAGCGCACACTGACATCCACCACGCATGAGCTTCTTGATCCAAACATGATTGTCATATTCTCCAAGCATACTGTTTGTATGAGGCACAGAATTAACTGCATTCAATCTAAGGGTATCCTGACGACAGTAGATATGGATCCGGAACATGTTTGACATCGAGATAACCATATAATTCCGTGAGACGACGAGCACACAAAAAAGTAGCGCAGCCAGTCAAGGGTGCCCTTTAAGAGCGGAAAACGCGTGAGCACCGCAAACAGCACCTCAAGGCAAACCTAGAATTACTTAGCGGACGTGTTGATGTAATCCTGCTCGATTTCGTGAATAGCATCTTTTCTGGGATATAGTCAAAAAACCTTGAAAGCAGTTGTGTTGGAGTGCCAAAGTACCAAATTTGGAAAAGGAGGGACGATCGAGAAACGGAATCAAATGCAAATGAACAGTTCAAGCAAAACGTGACTTGTACACATGGGTGCATTTTTTCACTGGCCTAATTTAAGAATGTATTTTGACAGCAGGGGAGCCGGTATGTGCAATCTGTTAGCTGTCTATTCTGCATTTCTTGATCTAAGCATATTTATGAGCGATTATGTTCGTTGAAAGGGGAAAATGTAAATCGGATGCTTCGGTATCACTGCGTATAAGTGGTCACCTTCATTCCTACTGCATCTGTACGCGGTGTTTCACGTAGCGAGCGTGGTTTTCTCATTTTGTCCAATGATTGAATTATATTATTCTTCCTTTCTGAAATGTACCTCCTGGCACTTCGGATAAAGCCATCAAGAGTTTTGGTGATTGTCTTAGTTTTTTGGTTAAATACCAAATGCTAATACCGAAGCACGTATACTGAAGCACAATCAGGTAATGATCTTAATGATCTTTCTATCAATAAATTATTCTCAACCGTTACACATCCGTAGGAATTTGCTCTGACAAATAAAGAATAAGCATTCTGCATGTGAATTGAGTGTGGAGATAGAAATATTATTGGATCCCACTAAAGGCACCATTCGTGTTACACATCATTCCAAGTGTTTTTTTTTTCGAAATTAACCTGCTCAAAAGCACATTCTTCAATTGACGTTGACTCCCAAGATGATTCTTAAAACAAGGATGTTACCTTTGATTGAAAGTTCAGATGCACTTTTGTTCGAAACCACTGTACCGTACAAAAAGTATCTCATTGATCTCACTCACCCGCAAGGTTTAAAACAGTTAGCACATATTTAATAATCATCAGCGACTTATATAACAGACCCGCTCGGTCCGCACAGTATGAGTGATAACCTTGTGTTATATGTCATAAATCATTCAGCACGGCAGTGGAAAGTTCCGGGTACGAGAAACGCTCAAACATAAGGAGAGTATTAAAGGGATAACATCTTCCATAGACACCGTTCAAACTGATGTTTTTGAATCCACACTAAGCGGTAAGGTGTATCTTGGTTTCTCTTATGTGCAACAGTGTTCCGTCGCACGTTTGACGCTGAAGTTGACGGAACTCGCAGTTGCGTGTGACGCGATGGTTTCGTTTATAAAATTTTCCCAAACCCCAAATGCAATCAGTAGTCTAGAAAACTCCAGATCGCGTTTGATATCCATGGGGAAAGTATTTCCATCCATCCCACCTGTAATCGCGAGATACATGTAGACCTTTGCACTAGACCTTTAAATCTGGACGAATAAAATAGGAACCGACCAATGTGGAAGACGCGTTGTTTTTAAATGTGGTCGGTGGTCTTGTTGGGTCATCAAAATCCAACAAATGAAATCCTCCTTGAACCAACTCGTAATGTCAAAGAAGGGATTCTCAAATATATTTCATATTATAATTTACAAATGCATCGCTGGAATTGTTTCAGTCTTTTAGATCGTTTCTGCCAACGTTGAAGAATTTCAAGTGGAAACGTCACGTGCGTTTTGAGTGATTTGTTTACCACAAACCCCGAATGTGCTAATCTGTAAAAAACTGTCGCATTTTTTGTTTGACTGGCACTTTACCGGTCACTTATAGAAAGTGGAGTAGTATTTGCACTCACAAACCAAAACACCTACACCGATAAACGCGATTTCGAACGCATAACCCGGCTTCGTACACAATTATTAATATATTTTAAAATCACATGATCGTGTAGAGTATCGCCAGCAGAATTTACAAGTGACCCAGCCTATTTAAACAGCCATGATATTCTGATATCATCATGCAAAGAAAACTGCGCGTTTCTAAGCAAGTTGTTCATTTGGATGATTGCTCTCCGATTAAATACATGTATACGATGCGCGCAAGATGCTTGATAACACTTATGCAATGATCTCCTCATGAGTACACCTATTTGTCATTTCTTTACACGTAATCTTGTATTAATTCAAACCGACGGATCATTTTATTGATGAAGTACATTCCCGGAAAATTGCATGCGTCTACCACTTGAGTGGAACGATCGTTCACACGACTGTACTACAAGGATGATGAGCCCGACCGTAGAGACTTGCAAAGTGCTATGCCGAAAGCATGATTTGGTGAAGTGTGCTCAAGATCCTTTTACACAATAGACGCTGTTTGTCAGCGATTGATTGAATTGACTGTATATGGGCTTTTCATGCAACCATCATTATCGGTCGTCTTTTTCTGTTGTCCATGAATTGATGCAATTAATTTGTTGAGCAAACATGGACAGAGTTCATCTACCGAATTTAAGACATTGGGTTTACAGGCCATTGTGTAAAAGATGTGGAACAGAAAGTGCGACGGTAAATAGCTGCACGGTCCACTCACGCCGTTGATATGGTTTCAGTAAATACTTACTACGGATGAAAATCAACGCATATCGTTCCAGTCCTTTTATGCACTCATACCCCATCGCAACTGTTATAGTCCTTCGTTTTTATTAGTAGTAGTAGCAATAGTATTAGTAGTAGCATCAGTATTTGCTTGACGTATGTTGACATGTTTTGGGGTATCACGGAATAAGGTGCTTCGTTACAGAGAAACCAATCAGTCCTTGAATCTACGTGGCGAAATGACATAAGAAAAAACATCAAATCTTGTGCGCTAATACATATGTTTTCTCTATGCTCCTTCAGAATGCTGTCTCACATCTCCATTAGAATTTCTGTTCTCCTCCTGACGGTCTCACAATGTTTGGGAGACTCCATTACGGGTGGCTATACAAAACCACGATGTGTTCGACCGGAAGAGGAGGCTGAGTTTTATCGATACGTGAGTTGAATCTAGAAACTGACAAACGAACATATTTCAGCTCATACCTGCCCTGAAGGTATCGCTTCCTCAATTCGACACTCACCATCTGAGACTGCTCTCAGTATCCACACAGGTTGCCGCCGGAAC
>UZAN01040285.1:31607-50512 GCA_900618425.1 Echinostoma caproni
TGGATTAACACACTGTGCGCCGTGGAGCTCACATCAACACACGAGTGGATAACAAGCACTAAAACAGTGACTGTTCTGCTGGTTAGCCACTTAAATTAGTATGAGAGAGAGAAATAGTCTGGATATCTAGCGGCAGATGAACGCAATCCACGTTGGTATATCCACGACACTCAAGCTGTTTGAGTTCCGCATGCTATTGTGTGATTTCCACGAAATATGCTCCACAGAACAGGAATCAGTTTAGGAGATGTAAAGCGATAAATCCAGAATAGTTTATCGTGTTCCGCGATCCTGCCTGATTTTGAATATCTGTTCCAATCCTCTCGTTTGTACTGGTACTGGGTGATTGTCGAAAAGGACAACAAATAAACAGATTGACGTGATGCGTTCTTCATAAATTAAGATATGAAAAAGGGTCTAGTAAGCATGCAGCATCATACATCCCCGATTGCTGGTTAAGTGGGATATTTGGACCAATTCGAGGGCGAATGAGGTCAGCCTCATGGATGCATATGAGTGTTTACTGGCGGGAGGAATTAATTAAAAAGTCACTCATTCCAAAACACACATGATGCATTCGAGCACTGGAATAATGCTGGTTGTTTAGAACTAAAACCTTGATCATAACTTATCAGTGGAGGATTTAAAATCGACATGATTACATGCTGAATATTAGAGAAGAGAGTAATTTCAACCGGTTTATACCAACCTATCGTATACAATCTTCATGTTCCAGCCCCGTAAATGCCTCAGTCACACCAATAACGCATCAGACTGAATCAGTCAGAAGAGACATGGCCATCTTCAGCCTGCGAGACTCCGTAGGTTTGGTCATTGACATTGTACCGATCAATTTATTCAATCAGCAGTTTTTCTCACTGGATCACTCCGACAGATCATGAAGTTGATTGGCAATTATGCAGGAAATTCGATGGAATCTCGTGCACTACTCCCAGATGAGCTCAAATGACTTCTATCTGTATACACATTTAACACACTATCAGTTTAATGATGTAACTTAAAGTTAGAAAGATGGCATAGCAATGGGTTTGGGTTATGGGGATGTACTTTTGTAAACGACGTTTATTATCCTAGACATGTTTATGTATCCATGATCAACAAAACCGTTTGTGTTATATTTCAGATTTTTACTCATAGGAGTATCGCAAGTCATACGGCAATACTGAAGCTGTACGAGATGTGTGACATGGTTTCACCATACAGGCACATCGGTTAAACCGTCTCCAGTCAACCTGTGATGCAACGTGCAACCCTCACATCTTATTCCATATCCAAGATTTGCAAAATCACAATTTGTACAAAATAAATATTTTCAACATTCGTTGACTTTAGAATTTTCTGATACCTTTTGATCTGATTCGCCTACAGCGGCAAGACTAAAGTTTGTGCATCGAGGCTAAAGTACCGCGTGTTTTGGCTAATGGAATATGGGTCAAGTATACGGGATTGTGATTTTAGGTTAAATCTTAGGAGAAACCCGTATGACCATGTGAGAAAACGGAGTACTCTCAAAATCCATATGTGGATGGCATCATATCTGTACACGATGCTGACCAAGTGCCGATATTCTCTGGGAGAAATGCAATGGAACTTATCCACATATAGGGTTGACGCTAGAGAAGGAATCGGTAGATGGTCTCGCATCTTTAAATGTGTTATTGTCTGGAGGGGCACACTGTTTCATTCGTTAAAGCATTCATCGTAAGAAAACACACGCGGGACAGTACACCAACAGCATACGTTTTGTCTCTTTGCAGTAATAGAAAAATCATTTTCCAGTTGAATTGAAAAGAATGCAAAATGTTTTTGCATTATCTAAATCCGGAATAGATCATTCGTAAGGACATTATGTAATACCCACGCAGGGCGTTATGCCACGCTGCATATAAGGAGATTGTCTACCCTTCTATTCCGTCTGAGGGATAAATGATCACAGAAAACATCAAGTAGACCATTTCGATCGTCCATCAAATTTACCTTTCTCGCCTCGGAAAACCGCACTGCACCCACGTTCAAACCTGTTTTTCTCTTACAGACCAAATACTTTGTGTTTATCACTGTATCGACTCCAGTAGAGCAAACATGTGGGTCCAAGCAGGAAACGTCTGATTGTGTCGTACGACTCATTTGACTTATTAACCTTATCATACCGTTAACCTGCTCGAGGCTTTCCGCCATCTCAATCCGGTCAAAGGGCAAGTTCTAATAGCCGTCCGCATACATATACCCCTTCTCCATTTTGCTCCCTGACATGGTTTGGAAAATTGTTGAACTTACCATGACCATCCACCTACAATTTAATGAGCTAACATTCGTTCATGAGCTCTCACAAATTCACTCACCCACCTTTTCACAACCACGCTCTCTCATTCATTTGCCACAGATACGCAGGCAGATATACACCCTGGTTGCACATTCTTCAGAAGGGATTTTTAACCAGAGTTGCTTAAATTTACAGAACAGAAAGACGGTCGGCTCTAACCGTGTTTCGACTTCTCATTTGAAATGAAAGGGTAGCTCGATCACCGTTACTCCTTCGTGATATTCTATTTCAGATTCAATCTTAGGAGATTATCGAGAAGTGGAAAAAAATTAGGATTGATTTAAAGTCTCCAACACCTTACAAAAGTTTTGGTAGGTACATAATTTGACCGTACTTATTCGGACATTAATTGGCGGTGTCCTGGTGTGAATATAGGAACCCCTGCAACTGCACCGAGAATGCATTTAACACTGCGACAGTGCGCCTCTGAAACGAACAACTTAATCCATAACACTCAGCAACAAGGACGATTGTTTGGTATACGACCTCGATTTATGTAAACTGTGTCTGATTCCATAGGATTAACCTGACATATTGAGGGGTGGATGATTGTTATGTTCGATAGATCAGGTTGTGGTATTGCAGTTTTTGCTGTTTAGAAGGCTCGTCCTTGTACACCGAAATATTAAATTTCAAAGTGATCGGGGCATATTCAACGCGTTAACACAGTCGCGGACTACGAGCAAGTGTTTGTTGAAATCGGTTCTTTTTTGACTCACATTGGCTTTTCATTGGGATAGTTGATACAGAACGGGGGTCTGACGGCAAAAGACAGACTAGTGGGAAACAGGATCACAGAAGCAGATATATGGCTTAGGCTGTGGTCTAGAAGGAGTGTGGTGATAATGCCATCACACTAGTGAAACACAGCGGCTTACTGAGATCAAATGGTGTGCCCATGGGCATTGTTAGAATGGCCGCGTTCGATAGAAACAATGCTAGTGAAGACAGGGAACTTTTTGGCGGGGGACGTATACAATAAGATTTATAGATACCTTCATGCTCCTCGAACTCTGTCTGTATGGACAAAACGGCAACACTTTAGATAAACAGTTCTTTCATACAATGACTTCGGTCAATCCTCACCATTATTAAGCAATAAGCGTAAGAAATATCTATTTTAGCGCTTTCTGGTTTAACTACCCCCCATTATAAATTGTGTAGAATGTGAAAATAATACTCTCGATCACTAACGGTCTTTGTTTTGAGAATACAGAGCGGTGGTTGATCTTCAAAAGGGAAGCTACAGTCGCTGCCCAGAAATATAGATAGAAATTAAGAAATCCGGCAACCACCATAATTTTTACACACTCATTAGCCGGATCGATATGACATAGTCTGGTAGCGCCGGACGTAGTTCATTCCCTCTTTAACCTCCCGTACTGGTAGGCGTATAGTTGGATGTGATAATGCTCACTTGTGGAGGAAATAACATCAGCATTTGTCACTCATTCAGAACGGATCAAGAACAAATCACGTAAAGTGGAAATTACGTTTGTTTTAATCGTCAGAAGGGCGCTGATATAAGTTCAAAATGTAACAAAAGCAACAAATAACACTATGCGTATTCAATAGGTAAAAATTGTGCAACATTATCAGAGAAGAAAGATTCTGGCGAATAGTCCTGGGAGGAAACGAAACTTGGGCAAACACTGCAAATAGTGATTTTGTTGGATTGCACATCCAATAGTCACTGACACAAAGCGGCACATCAGAACGTGAGTATTTTCGAATTGCCCAGGACGGCTGAAATGAACTAGGAGTAGATTGTATACGTTTCTAATAACATCCGGTGAAAACTCAAGTTGTCTGTACAAAACAATGTGAAAATACTTTGAAGCACTCTGTACAGCCCATAGAGCAAGGAGATAAATAAACGTGCTAATCTCCTATTGATTACAATCGGTTCCGGACTAGTTGCAAACCGGTAAAAGAATTATTAAGATTGCTTTGCAATAAAAGTGTAACTGAATATCGTTAAAACCCGCTGATCATGCTACTCAGTGGTAAATTAGAATCATGAATCTCGAACGTACCAGTGTTCTTCCAAGCTACATTCAGTTGATCCGTATTTAGCCGGAAGTAATTCATGACGAAAACCGGCACTCCGAGACTAATGGTCACTTGAGAATTGGTTGAATCGTAATCGACCAATTTGCAGGTCCGTATCAGTTCTTTCTTCTTCCCATCTATCATTGCTTCAACTACGGCCTGGTGGACGTTTGAAGCACATGAGAGAATCGGGTCAGTAAAACGTCACATGATGCAGGAATAAAACTATTCGTGTACGGTTGGTGGATGAGTGCAAACGCAAAAATAAATAAATGATGGTAATAGATAAATAAATAGTTTTCCTTAAATACAACGGTTTCTTTGCATGGTTTTCATTTCTAATTTGCAAGCAATTATGTCATTGTCAATCTGAACATGAGAGAAGCTATCCCAATTTGGTAACCGAATCGAGCGGAGCCAGACTTCAAAACGTGATAGCTGCTCGTTGCTTGAGGATTAGTGGGTGAACAACCACTGTACCATTAAAGTGTTCTGTCAGTGGGACATGGATTTATGAGCGAATACGTCACCAAAAGAAATTACAGTATCCTTTGGTCGACTGATAGTCTCAACCCAACGAAAGATTGACGGAACGGAACAACGTGGCTCATCTTTTAGTTCAGGGCTCTTTGTTCCTGCCAATGCTACAAAACACAGTGAACCGAAGTTGAATTAGGCATCGCAGTCTAACTTTACCATTACGTTACTCCAGCACATAATGTGTTGACAGTAGGTGATCACGAAGCCCGAATTTTTGTGATTTGAATCGACAGACGTTCTCCCGATTAACCATCTCCTAATATCATCGGATTCGTACTGGACAATGAAACAGTTGATTTTTCATTTCTTTAATTTTCTTCACGCAATTGGACTTTGGTTATCATCTTTGAATACTTGAGAGAACTAATAATTTTGTGTACTACAAACTTCCTTTTGATTTTGAAGTAATCGTATTTAAGGAACGTTCAATTTACGGAAATGTGCCAAACAGAGCTGATTATCCTCGGTTCTTTTTCTTTTTCTCTGCGGCTTGTAAAATAACTGCGTAATTGGGCCAAAAATGATCAGTTCTATGAAAAAATATCAATTGTTTGAGCACCTGCCAAACTGAGTACAGAATTCAATGATGCAACTCACATTTGGTAGTGTGATAGTCACAAAATGAACCATTGTCATGATAACCCAAAGTGTACATGGTTCCCTTTACATTTTCAAACATTTGTTTCGTAACCGCAGTGAAAACGTTCAGCAGTCAACAAGGCGTTCTTGATTGGATTACATTTTCCCATTTTTTGCTCAATTCAGGGTCAGTTTGACGGAGTTAATCTCATTTATTTTTTTCGAGCCACTTGTATTCCAGTATACCTTGGTTATCTAGGAATTACCGGCACATCTTTCTAAATATGTGCCAGATTTTTTACCTCAGCAAATCAGGAAATGGAACAAAATATTATCAGCCCACGATGTGTGTCCGGTTACAGCGAGCGTCAGTTGTTTCCGTCCATAGACCGAGGAACGCTCGGATACCATTGATCTAATCAGGGGAGAAATGGAACCCGGTAATGTGAATGCGGATGGCCTACGCGAATTCTTTATCGGAATGTTGAGTACGTACTTCCATGCGATGGGTCCGGAGTTCAAATCCCGGACAGGACGGTGGATATGCACTACTGATGAGCTCTAATAAGGGCGAAACTCGAGTCTAGTGCTTCCGACTCTATGGTTGAATCGATGAACTGAGGATTGTGCGTGAAGGTGAAGTCCGAAGGATAGTCAGTCAAATCAATCAATATCGATCATCCCACACACACTACTCACAAGTAACTGTGATTTCAATACGAAATCAATGATAATGAAACGAGTTTGTTACGCATTCTGTTTGGAATATTAGGCAATAGATGATTTGGTGATTTACAAATCAACTGCAGGTTATTTAGAGTGCTCACTTGAGCACACAGCAGTTTCCGTTGCCAAGGTTTGAACGGCAGGTAGTAACTGATTGGCTGTACGTGCAAGAGTGCTAATGGAAAAACAGAATGGGATTTGAATACTATGAAAGTTTTGCATTTTCGCTCTGGGGGGTGATAAACGGGAAAGTGCTGTGTGTTCCTCGCCTGTTTTCCTCGTCTGTACCATAAATAATAACGGAAACGATGATGATGATAACAATCGTGATGTAAGTTTTGTTTGTTAATTCCATACAGAAAATAAATTTATAATTTACCAAAATCTAGGACGAAGGTTTCGGCTGGCTGGCCACAGTAGTGGAGTGCGAGATCTCAAACAACTTAACCAACTTGAACACCACTACAACCTTCTGATCTAGCTCGCTGGAAATCATCACAATTGCAGATACTTTGATTCAATTCATGGTTGACAGAATGAAAACATTTTCTGCCCCATTTAATCTTTTCGGATTGGTCTTCAGCATTTTGCTTCGATATTCCTCGCATTGTGGATTCTGTCGGGATCAGGTGAATAATAGTCAACCCATTAAAGTACGGACTACTAGTGTTGTCAAACTGTCCCAATTCACCAACGGAAACCGAATTAGGTCTCCAAATTTGCTGAAGAACTGAATTGAAATTGAAGTGGTATCAAACTGCACGAGCTGCAGCGGCAACCCTTGTCAACTTCAGTGAGCAACGGGATATATTTAACGACAACTGAGTCACTTCTACGGATGTTGAGATTTTGAACCTTTCAATAATTTCGGTGATTTTCGAACCCACGCATGCACACCGTCTACTCTTTTGCACAGAACGCGCTCCACCAGCTGAGCTACAAGGCCACACCGACAGGCATTGGTATTTCCACATTCGAATTACCCATCCAACATAGAGGAATATGGCATACACCAGTTAGCATGTGAACTGACTGCCATGACAGGTTTTCCTTAGAATTCACCGGAGTCTACTGAATGAACTTTTAAGGCAAGGTTAATTGTTCACATTGTTGTTTGCAGACTAAAATTTTATGTTTTGTCTTGTATCATTTCGTGTACTAAGCACAATATCGGCTTCTATGAAGCAAGAGGTGCGATGTATTGTGAAATAGATTTGTCGTTTATCGAATTCACAGCACTCAAAGAACTTGGCATTGAAGCTGTGCATGATTAATTAAATCGAGTCAGTGGATAATGTTTGAGTCCGTGAAGTCGATAACTGAAATAGGAGTTGCAATAAAACTAAATGTTTTAAATCAAGCGTTTTGATGAAAATAATGATGCAATCAAGACTGAACACAATTCATTCGGAATAGTATGACTCTCCATTCTTCGCGAGCAGTTTTGTAAACACCTGCAATAACACAACTTACTGATAAACCCGGATGGTACAGCTACAAACATAACGAAGAGAACAGCAATCGGATTTAAGTTTGATTGCTTGGTGTTGGTTGTGATAAAGCTTAGTGAAACTTGGATAAGAGTATCGTGCTTGCATTAGATTCCGATCAGCAGCTCATCCGCCCTATCCAGCGTATGCCCCGAGAGAATCTGTCATCCTCCTTTTTATCTGTTTCCGGGTAGCCTTTGACTCACAATTATAAATTCACGTCCCCTTTCCATAGATCATTCATTTTACCTGAATATAAATGGTCTTAACAAGGCTGACCAGTAAAATAACAGTATTCCAGCGAACGCTTTGGACTGGGTATTAGAAACCACTTGGTTGATCTGGGGACTGATCGTTTGCGAACAAATGCTATTTTACTGACGTTCTCCAGCCTTCCTTCCAGAACAACCGTTGCCTCTCTTGACGCTTCAGAGCAATGAATGTTAACGCTGAACTGGCATATAGTGAATTCATTGAGAAGGTGCACATATCACCCGGATAATTGTCCCGTTTGATTCACAAGTGAAATTCTTGAAACGTATTCATCAAACCCGCCCAACAGATCATGTCGTCCTTAACTGTCTGATTGTATTCTGGTTGGTGCTAGAAGCCAGATACCACTGAGCTCAGTCCCCATGCTAGTATATATGCACCTGTACTATCGAGGGTTGAGTGATCTAACAACGAATTATTGTCTCTTTGATTGTGATGAATGAAGCTAATGTGAGCAGATAATTGGTGTCAAAGTTTCCTTTCCGCACTCAATTGAAATATCACTTCAGGCAGCGTATTTGTTCCTATTATACTGTACATCCGTCTGCTTTACTGGTGGAAAGCTGAGTGGCAGCTCAATACCTCAAACCAAAAAACAAGCTTCCTTCGGGATACTAATAAAACGGTGGGCGCAGTGAGAATATCTTGCACATTCATTATGTAAGGCCTTTCTAGCCTCAGCAAAACATATTTTCCTGAGTTCATGATAGACATTCCAACAGCTGAATGAAACACCTTCTTGACGATGTGGTCTCCTGATTTTCAGTTTATAGAAACTCCGGTTTCGTAGTAACTCAGAATGGATTGCGCATCCCTTTCTTGTACATTCGAACTAACAATACTGACTGGATGAATTGGAAATAAGATGTTTTTAAATCTTGAGCTAAGATAAGTTTAACTGAGTTTCGAAACGTGTTTCTCTATGCAACAAACCATAAACAGTCAGCTGTCGAGCCAATAAGTCACCCGAAACGTGATTAGGGATCATGATCAGTTTACTTCAAAACATTCTATTTATGACCAAGACTTCCCCAAAAGCGAATCACATAGGTAGCTTAAGACACAGTGTCCAACCAAAAGTTAAGTGATAGTTCTGGAATGGAATAGAAGTGACAAATATGTAAAATCAAATTTGGGCTGTCGGAAGTTTTTGGTCAAATTTTTTTCGAAAGGTTTCATCACATAGTTTGTGCACATAGAAATGGTTAAAAGTTGAGTAAAATAACCCAAACATTTTTTGTTCCATCCTTACTTATTTGTTCCGGAACGGCTGACAGTTCGAGAGAGAACAGATAGCAACAGATTGATGTTAAGATAATATTGTTTGATAACCCATGAAAGACATCATTCTTATATCACAGTTATACCAAAGTAGGTTTGTTTCACATTTTTGATGACTATATTGCCATATTTAGCACCAGAGAGAAATGGATTCGTGCTAAAGCCCCACAAGATGTTTATGGGCCACAGGAACCCATCTGTTGTTTCTCTTTTAATTTCAATGTTTGTTCATTGCGTACACAAACTTAAACGCAAAACAGTGAGCAGCTGAACGTGCCACGTAAAGCAAATAATGGTTTGAGTGACGTTGTGGTCAACAACGAAGCGGACATCATTATTGGCAGTCTTTTGTACATGGAATGACATTGAATAACTGAATAACCTTTTTGATTAAAGCTCCCACTGACCAAGCAATTTTGAAGTTGGATATACAATTCGTGTCAAGGGAAGACTTCTCCTGAAAATGCTTACGGTATGAATCCGAAACGGATTGGGACCAGCCACCACCGTGTGAAAGTGCCGGCGTTTTCTCAATAGTACCGGATTCTTGTGCGTCAGACTGACGGATATAGTACAGTCACGTGAGTTGCCTATTCCTTCCATCACCACCCACGTAACACCCCCTCCTATTTACCAGACAAACTTGTCGACCGGGATGAACTCCGTCAATCCCACACGTTTCTTCCTTACTCAACGCACGTTTGGCTGGCACTACCAATAAACGTTTACACTATTTTGCAACTATCGTTTAACGGGAACCTTTGAGATACGCATGGTGAGACCAGGTTCGGTGATGAACTTGGCGAGACAGAACGATACGAATGGTATTCCGAACGGAATTGTCTCTTCGCGCTTAGTCTTGTGTTAATACAATAGCATATCCCACTAGATCCATTCTTCCAGCAAACTGGATATTATTTCACTGTCCGCGCCTCCTGTTCCCTCCGTCTCTCTCTCTCTCATTAAAAAGCACTAGACTCTTTGATACCCACTTTTTGGAGTGTGTATTATAAACCTATTGGGGGTGGCCATTTTTGAGCCCTGTGAGCTAAAGATCGGTTTGATGTCTTGGTGACTGGAGGAGTGTCACATCCTGTATTGCAAGAACCTGAGCGACTCTCAGAGTTCGGTACATCCGTATTGAAGAAAAACAAAATTATTCCAGTTTTTAACTTTTGGCATTGGACTCCCCGAAAATAATACACAATTCAACGAAATCTCAATTTTTTACACATTTTTGCTTTGTTTGTAACATCTCTATACTCAATATGATCATCAAGTGATGCTGCCATGTTGTTGGTCTGCTATAACAAATATTGGATGCAGCATAATATCTTGATGGTGTGGTGGTAGCATTTAAAAACGCAAAAAGTCGCGCAATTAAGTTTTAGCACAAAGGTGATGAATACAGACGATCAATAAATTTCTTTATCTGAACGATGAGCAAGAGATCTAATACTTGTAAGGCTCGTCTGATACAAGGTGGAACCGATATTTATTGATGTCCCGTCTCTTCTTTACAGTAAAGATGCCATTATAACACAGTGGAATAACAATTGATGATAACAATCCCATGAACATTAATAACTGAAGATCAAATAATCTCATTTGGTACCTGATGAGTCATTGTGATAATGTCCGAACTAGGGGAAGAGGAAAATGTCTTATGCTCTCTCCCTTATTTATTTTTGGCAAAGTGCTCCACAGCCACTACTTGGACTGAGCAGGTTGTCCGAGAGAATAGTGCTAGCGTGGGTTTTCACGGAGCATCTTGAAGAGGACAAACATCATTTCGAAAGACACATTGAAGCATCCGTCTAACTTGGCGTTCATTGTGTCTCATTCGATTTGATTGTCATTTAATCTGTCAATTATCTTTCGCTGATACAGAAAGTGTGATTTAGGTCACGTAAGAGTGTGCTGTGATCAAAAGATTGGATAAGAAGATCCTGAAAAAATAAAGTTAAACAATCTTGTTGCAGCGATTGCTGTTGATCCGAAAACCAACAACTCTGCTTAAAAGATCAAATACAGCTCATGTGACACGAAGCCAACTAATCAAGTTATTGCCTTGTTGATTCCGGTGTATTATACGACGACGTTTCCTCAGAACTGTGAGTTAAACGTCTTCCCATTTCTCGCTGTGTAAATGGAAAAACGAATTTGAAGGTCTTGCCATAATCCAATGTTGCAGGCCCTAATCTCACTCACACAGGCGGAATTCCACAATCACGGAGCCCGTAGTATTTACCATCAACTTACACATGCCAACCAATAATAGCTTTCTATCTAACATGATCACGCCTATCTATTTTGCGCGTGTAGTGGAATACCAGAACATAATTTTAAGCTCAGCTGCATTCTTTATTTCAAAAATTAATCAACTCAGACATCAAATTTGGGGTTTCTAATTAAAGTGATCACCTCTGACGTTTAAAAGGGTAAACGTAAATACAAACTGTTTGATAATATCTACTGGAACTAGTGGTCTTCGAAGGAAATTAATTAGACACTGAACAGATTCATTAGGAATTAAAAAGAATTAAATGTATTCTTGAATGCGTGTTACGAACATACCGAAGTTTGTCAGCACAACTGGGAAAAGGAAATAAATTGATGAATTCCGTGTGGATAACGCAAATATTATAAGAATCCAACCGCGTGGAGCATGATAATTTTACCAATAATGATAATTTACTGACAATGTTGGATGCACATTTAGACTGCTTGAGTGTTTCAAATTTGTCGATCAAGGATTCAGTCGTGAAGTTTCTTATACACCTAACAGCTTCATCCATCGAAATCCAGGGTTTAAATGCGGCGAAGGAATCGATAACACGAATAGGCGGTAGCGGTTATTCCTTCGAATGTTGGGCGATAAGAGCGCTGAAGGAAATTTGAGTAGTTTCAGCCATTGTTTAAGATCGTGGCTCTGTCCCAAGTACAGCATTACCATTGACAATGATAATTATGATGGTTGAATTCAATGAACAAGACCTGTACATTTATCAAACGTGATATGGCTACAAGATTATTATCACAGATGCCTTAAAACGAACCAGCATACCTTTCGCTTGCTCTTTGGAAGTCGCCGGAACACCAGGCACATTCAAAATTACTGAAAACGAAGAAAGCGGAAAATGGATGATGTAACATGATAAGAAAGAGAGCGAGAGAGAGGGAAGACATGTTTGCAAAATGAACGAATATGCCTTTCAGGTAGTTGGCATTCACTGTATCTGAAAGGCAGCTTCCATTTCACTGAATTCGACCAGTAATGTCTTTGAAACTTTGCTCGTGTCTGGGGCAGGGCGGGGCGGGGCGAGTCTAAGTGGGGGGGACATCGTGGAAATAGTGTCAATGTTTGGTGTCGTGAGTTCGGTGCTCAAATCGGGTTCGATNAAAATCGAAGTCAACTGCGTGGATGTTGATCGCTTGGTTGACCCTCACAGCTTGTGACCCAAGGAAAGATAGATGGAAGCACCGGAAATCAAAACTTATGCGAGGAAACAAAAAGCACCCTTTTGATCATGTACTCCTTCTTCGTTGAAATTTTCAATGGATTTTTCAATGTTCATTTGTTATGAAATCCTTCCATGATATTCCATTCTTTGCGTTTCCACCGCGCTTGATCAAAATGGTGGTGACACGTAGATACAGGAGTTGTTTTTAAACCCGAGGAGGAGAGGAAAGAAAACGGATACTTTCTGGCCTGATAAGACCCATTCCCAAGAAGGGTTCTCTAAAATATCGACCGATGGCATGTACTTCAGCCCAGCTGAACGTCTCTGAAAGCGTGTTCTTGAACCGTTTGACCACCCCATCTGATGTGCTTGATCCTATTCAGCTTGCTTATAAGAAATCCTGCTGATCCCGTTGCCTAGGTTGTCCATTCTGTGGCCTAACTTCTTGGTAATATTGCTGGAACGGTTCGCTTAATTTTTCTTCACTACGCTAACGCCTTTGTTTCGCTTGACCGTCGCATTCTCAATCAACGTCTTGCTGACTGCGGCTTAAGATTCGACGTGTCAAACGTTTTTGTAAACAACTCTCTTAGGACGCAATTTACCCCAATGCAACGGTAAAACGCCGTCCTGTTCTTATGTTAACTCTGGTGTCTTCCAGGACGTCATTTTTGTCGGTCTTCTCTTATCCCTGTACATAAGCAACCTGCCTGTCCTTACCAACTTTATTGCCTGTAAGTATGCAGAAGATGTGGTAATCGGGTGCTTCTCCAATGCTGATGCATCTTTCCACCAACTTTAGGCAGTCTAAACGACGTTTTTAACTGGTCTCTACTCCGATCACTGATGCCTAATGTTTCCAAAATTGTTCACGTTCCCTTCAGCCTTAAATCAGCTCCCGTTATGAACCGCCATTTTTAATAATAGTAGTAATAATAATTTACGGGATCTAGTCGTTAACACTCTCCGCATTCCCCAAAATGATACTGTCAAATACCTCGGCGTCTTTCTATTCCCTAATCTCTCTTGGACATGTAAGGAACATGCACAACAGGGTTCGTAAACCTTCTTTTTTGTGCTTTCAGGCTTAGAAAGCTTGCTGTTCCCTCAAACACAATTTTCAAAATCGTGGTAGCATGCATTATCCCTCATTGGATGTACAGTTCCCCTGTATTTTTTCCGTCCTAACAGAAAAAAGATTTCATATTAATTCCCAGGACCAAACACCTTCTATGTCCATGTACTGGCATACCCAGAAATGTCCTGATTGATTTTACTGTGTGCAAGCACATCGACGCATGTGAATCAATGGCCGATAGAATCTTGTACAACGAAGATCACTGCTTTTACAACGAACTTCTTAAATACATATCAAAGCCCGGAACCGCTCCCATTATAGGCTGCTTCTCGCATGCACCGTTACACACAGAAACAGTAGCCCCCTTTTGTTATTTCTTTTTCAGTAACCGGACACCAATTATCACAGGTTTAGTTGAACACCTCATGAATCAGTTTATTTTTTTCATTTTAATCTGTCACTATTGTCTTCCTCCTCGTAGTTTGCTGTCGTTTTTGGTAAACCTATTCACCCTCTGATGCGTTCCGCCTACCCTCCCCCCTCCCTAGTTCCACTGTATTGTCGCTGAAATCGCTGAAAATTCACCCTTCGGTGCATAAAGCTTACCTCGACTTGACCGACTTGTCCCAAATTATTCGCTACCTTCGACAATAGGAAT
Source organism: Echinostoma caproni (assembly GCA_900618425.1). Classification (NCBI taxonomy): domain Eukaryota; kingdom Metazoa; phylum Platyhelminthes; class Trematoda; order Plagiorchiida; family Echinostomatidae; genus Echinostoma; species Echinostoma caproni. The sequence continues at coordinate 46,093 of UZAN01040285.1, forward strand.
GATCACCTTATTAGCTGCCAGGTGACGTATGTCTGTGCAAGATGGATGGGTGTTGTTGGCGTGGCATTTTTGCTCAGTTTTTCTTTTAGTGTGCGTATGTGTCGTGTTCATGCGTGTATTCAAATCCCACCAAGGCTACCTTTACTTTAAAAACCTCAACAACAGACTTCAGTCGGGCAAACAATACATTGAGCAATAGTAAAGCTAAAGCCAGAATGTCGAAAAGCAGTACTTGGTAATTTGAAAACGAGATGTTTTTGCCAAACTATCAATAGGCATGATGGAGTACAAACCAGCATACCTTCCTCAGTCAGGGGAGTATCCCGATCAACGAAGGGCACATCCTTAATTGCTGAAACCAAAAATATAGGGAGTAAATATATATAGAGTAAATATGAGGCATAAGAGATAACTTAGGAGGGTGAACAAAAGTGAAACTGAGATGGCTCACATTCACTGCATCTTACGACACCTTAGTCTTTTGATCATATGAAAACCTTTGACAAGTCCATCTATATAAAATCTGTTTGCTCCGTCACGGCACATTGTCATGTCACTCTCACCCGTGGCCTCAAGCAACTGCATTCCCTCTGACCCTCTCTGCGATCTGATTGGATCGTTTTCCACGATTCTCCTAACTTGATATCCCTCATGGGAAATCATGGAGAAATCGCACTTTACTTTACCTCGGAATGAGCATTGGTCCTCGTGTGGATTACATTTTAAGGCCGAGAACTATCTACAATTGAGGGGAAACTCCAGCACCTGCAAAAATACTGTGCTTACAGTAGGTAACGCGCCTCGAATACAAGGATTAGGATTTTAGTAAACCGTTTGGTCATTTGCAAAGAGTAATGATGGGATTGAGGGAAACTGATAGAAGCGGCAGTTTAATGGCTGCCACAGGGAAGAATAAAAGGTATCAGTTAAACCATCACAAAAACAAACATTCAGCTAGTTCATAGAATCAACAATCATTGAGACGTGTTCTTAGCAGAGGACGTGGTGGTGTCATACAGTAGTTTGTTTCCAATAAACTGCGAAATCGAGTGCATTTCGGGAATCATTGATTGAGCAAACAACCAAATGCATTTGATCTTCGAGGCAAACGTGACGTCAGTTGTCAACCTGTATCCGACTTGTCCTATTCCCATCGGTTCTATCCTCAATATCTTAATGAACCTCATCCATACGTAACACACAATCATCAAAAAGCATCATTTAACCACTAGTCGTGCTTGTGTGCGGGAGTGAACGAGTCAGGGAAATGGAACATCGCGAAATGCATTGAACCGGTTCGGACAACCTCCGTCTGGTCGAGCATTTCATATGGACTTGGAATATTGTCGCAGAAATAGGGTACACAACAGTTCACGATAAAACTCTGACCCAGATCAGCCCAAATACACGTCCAATGTATGAGACGCACACCACTCATAAATCGCAACGATTTCTGTTTTGTCTCTATGCATTCAGCAGTTCTAACCGAATGCCTATTAACTTGCCTGCATCAGCCCACATAGGATATCCTCTGTATCATACGTTCGAACCCAATTTTGTATGGAAACTGTTACAGTAGCAGTACCCGAAAAACCAGTGACTAGCGCTTCAAGATTCAAGTCAGACAATAAAGGTTTCGGCTTTCAATCCAAACGATTGCAGCAAAACATAGGTAGAAATACAGTAGTACGCATAACTCCCGGTAACATCAGTTAGTTGGGAAAATGTTTTCCTTTCTTTCTCTGCAGGATAAACATATTCATGAAGAACAAATTGTATGTTTCTATACACTTGTCATGAATTTCCCTTTTTCGTCCACAAATTTCGCATAGTCTATAAAAGATAAAGTCGTAGGATAATCAACACATATCGCTCCTCAAATCATTTGATCGCACAGTGAATTCGCTATGTTGTCCCCGTGTAAACTTCAAGAAACCAATCGATTGTGACAGAGAAAGGTGACCTACAATGCTGCATTGAAAATCCCTGATTACTATCCCTAATGACGGTCAACGTAAATTTGGCGAAATTCTACTCCGTCGATTTCATTTTGAACTCTGGGTTAACATCTTGGGTTTTCATGCCAACACATAAACCCCATAAAAAAGCAGTCATGGATTTGCAATGTCTTCAAGGCTGATCTTGCTGTAAATGTTAGATAATTTGACTTTTCCTTACAGGCCGTGTAACTTATAGAGTTTTTCCTTAACAGTCAGTCTGTGAATTACTCACCACGTTCCAGTTTCATTATATGGTAAAGGAAGTTATCATTAGAGTAAACCGGCATGTTGTCTATTAGTGCGTCATAGTTGCGGCGGAGCACCAGACCAGAAGTCAGCATGGCTTTGCTGTATTTCACCACGGTTGTTCGAAACTGAGACGATGGGATGTCCAGATTTGTCAAACTGTACGACAATGACGAGCCTGCGAAGCCGGTTTTTGTTGTAATGAACCAATCAATTTGGCATGTGAACAAAGATGTGAAAATATGATTGCTTGGCTCAATGGAACATGGTAGGTGTATGTTTGGATAAGATCAATACGCATAGGCATGAAGCTGATGGTTAAGGCCAAACGGGACCCGTGAAATTTTCTCATTTACGTTAAGCAGCCGGTGACCACAGCCAGAGATTCATCTAATATCCAGGTGGACTGATCCAATGCAGCGTAACGTTCAGGAAACATTCTAGTCAAATGTGTTTTGAACAATTAACCGAGAGGAATCTTCAGTAGGCTCAGAAAGAATTACTGGGTTTGAACAGCAAAAATGCAAAGACAACCTCCCAGTTTGGCAGCAGTTACAAAACCGCACATCGTCTAGCTCAATTATCGTTATTCCATAGAACTGTCATAAACGGTGTCCAGTTTGAGTGGAGATACCGATCCGTGAGCATTCGCATTTTGTGTTATCACTTTTGATTTATTTCAAGGGTTGTGAGTGCAAAACAAAAGACCGTTTGTTTTTCAGTTGAGGGTTTTCCATTACAGTCTGTAAGGCGGATTAAAAAGCGCACGGAGACAGTCGGCAGCAATATTTGTCGTACTTTAGACACCGTCATACGCATTCATCGTATAGTAACAAAATTCTAATGAACACAAAGGGTTATGTGGTTTCACCAGCGCGGATGACGGATGAATAGAAATCAAATGTGCAAACAAAAGTGTTGTACCGTTGCAGCTGCAGAACAGGAAATCGCAATCAAAACTGGACCTTATACTGCGAAATTTATTGAACGATTCACAAAATATCTGAATAATGCTGTCGATGAGAACTCTATCACTATATTGAGGCAGTAACAGCGAGGAATTGAGAAGGATTTCTCGAGTCCAGCTATCGGCAAGACTCTGATCGATAGATTTCTTGATGGATATCATCCAACCCGTGAAATGAAACTGGGAAACGAGCGGAATGTGCCGATGGGTTACAGGGATCAAGTAACTTAAAACTGAGGCTGTATATTCGCAACACCTGCTGCTGTCTTAGTTCTGGACTCTCCAAAGTGGGTTGTGAAGCCGTCCGGGGCTACACATTCATCGGAGGGCTTAAATAAAATGCAATATCATGTTCATCAGTCGGTGGCATCTTGAAATGAGAATGTCATTTAAAGATTACTTGGCTTGTTTCCAAAGGGTTTCTCTCACGCTTTTCCAAGTTGATTGCTACTCAGGATGTTTCATATATTTTTTCTTTGACAGTGCGCCCGACCATCTGATACTCACTTACTTTCCAATCAAAAAAATTGACTCCTGCCACATTGGGAACTCTCCTCTAACACACTGAAAGTGACCTTCAGTAAATTTTAACGGGTAAACGTTTTTTAATTCTTCAAGTTGCTTATTATTTAGCACATTGGAAACTGGTTTCATGAACAGACTGAAACCATATGAGATGTGCAAATGGTTCAACGATACAGGCGCATCATTTAAGTCACCTAACACAGTTATGAGGGACAACTGCGCAGCATACAACTGCCACACCTCATTTCTTGGCCACGATTTGCAGAAATTACATTTGTAGAAGGTAAGATGTTCCAACAACCATCGACCTTAGAGTAACCCGATACTTTTTGGTCTGACTCACCAACAGCAATATGGCCAAAGATTGTGCGTTGAAACTAAAGGACTACGGGTTGTGGTTCATCTATATTCCCTCGGAATCTTGAGTTTATTGAATACACACGTAGTTAATGATGGTCTTACAAATCTATGCCAGACATACAGTAGAATGCTGTTTGAAAGCTGTAGCTTTTTGCATTGAAATGTGATTAACCCCCGAGATTGAATGGTTGATGATTGCAGACGAGTAATTCAAGGCATTATCAAAATTGGCTCTTCAATTGTCGCCAGTCGCTTAGAAAACTTGGCTGCTTGATTATCCTACACCCAATAACATAAGAAAGAAGTCAACAGCAGCCACCTC
>UZAN01040285.1:51028-82131 GCA_900618425.1 Echinostoma caproni
AAGTGCTCATCAACAAATAAAACCTCGCTTCTCGTTGTCCTTACCCGGTTTGATCACTAGAGCTTGAAAGTCGGTGTCGGCCTTCTTCGTTTTGATACGCTCCAACCATTCTCCGACTGCTCAATAGTTGCTTGCTGAGATGGGGCCGTTATAGACGGATAGTTNAACCAAGTTGTTTAGATCGACGTCGTATACATGACACGTAATTGGACAGCCACCCAATACAGAATCACCGGTACGCCACAGATTCACCTGAATGGGGGGCGAATATGGAGAAGTAGATAACCAGATTATGTCAAACACTATACAGTTTTTACTACTTTGAAACATAAGTATACTATGTTCAAAATAATTTTGCTTTCGGTCTTTGATTCAGATAGTTTGCACGTCACATTTATTATCCACCACATGCACACATAGTTTACTTCGTCTATTGCATGACAAGGAATTAAGGTGGATCGATTCCCATCAATATCCAGGTCAAGAACTACTCTTATCTTCCTTTTAAGATTTGTCTGTGCTCGCTGATCATACCATACAAATTGTGTTTATTACGTATTGAACGCGGTGTGCATGAAGCGAATAAAACGTGTAATCATCGAAACTGTCACATGGAACTATGAGAATAAGCGCAAGAGGCGGGAGGGGGGTTGGAGGCGGAATTCATTTACACGGCAATTTATTGGTTCGGTTATTTCATACATAGAAGGATCCTATGAGCGAGAGAAACAGAAAGCGAAAACGCGTTCTACCCTTCTGCGGTTGACTAGACAATTGCTGATCAGTTTGTTTTACAACGACCGAATCGTTTTTGGTACTCTGCTACATTGGCTGACACTTGTTATTAGTTTCCAAATAGAAATGAGGTTGGATATACTTTGTTACAGAGCTTTCTATTAGTGATTGTAGGTAAGCAAAATCTGCTTTGCCTTTACAATTAGACGAAATTGCCGTGCTTTCAATTCACCCTCATCCCGATGCTTCTCCAAGGCATTTTCTTACGGGCCAATGAATTCGAAATATTTCTCAGAAATTCGGATATGAATAAATGACGGGGGGTCTCTTAGCAACTCAAACGAACATTTTTCGGTATTTTCACGGATTATTGATGTTCCTTAAAAGCACTGGTGTAACTCTGGATTAGATATGTAATACCAAGCAGTATTTGATAAAAATGTGCCAGTCAGGAAGGATATACGTGATGAATATTTCACATCTAACTAGTGCATTTTCAGCAGTAAATGTGACTGCTTTGTAAAATTCATCGGACGATTTAACTAGGTACAACGAGCTTTGTGTAAGTAAAGCAGTTTCACTTCCAGAAGGACCAGTATGAAGCTTTTAGGTTCGTCGCACGCTTCCACTTATACTGACTCCTAGTGCAGTCAATGAATTTCCCGATTCCCAATCAAGGAAACTGGGCTTGTTTGCTGTTAGGTCTCCGTATGTAAAAACATATTTCTGTCTGACTACTGCCTTCACTAAATATTTGATGTGTCGGGCCTACGAGATGACGCATACTCTGGAGTAACGCGTTACAGTTTATGGACAACTGAGATCAATCAAACTTCACGGGTGACGTCAACAACGCGCGTGCGCGTCCCTGATTCTGACTACATACCATAGGTGGATCTTACCAGCCAATCAGAGACCGTGTGATTCAGGCAGAAGCAGAACGATGCAAGCAATCTTGAAACGTGATTGGTAAAAGCCCGAATAACCAATGAACTATTTTGTACATATTATTAAACCCGCTACATTTCTTCCAATAAGCAAAAGACTACTCCTGTGGCCTTATCCTCAGTCACTTGGGACGTTGTGTGCAAGTACCAGTGAGATCCAGTGCTTACGTGATTCAGTCCGTGATTGCTAATCCTAGATTCGTATTTCGTAATCCGTATCGCGTGGTTCGTACTCCGAGTTCAGTGCGTATTTCTATTACTACTTCTACAATCATTACAAAATATCCGGATTTGAAATCAAGAATATGTCTCCACCTGGCTATAAATCAAAGGTTTTTTGTTCGAAAGCAATAAAAAATGTACATGTATGAAACATTTGATATTCACAATTTACGACTAACCTGTTCGCAAACGATTTTTTGCAGATTCCGGAATTTGCTGCTATGAATTTGGTGGGTCCAGTCTCAATAAGTTTGACTGGATTTTCCGTAGTTGTATTCGCCCTCTATGAAAACGGTCTGGTAGGCTGCAGCGAAAACGAAGATGATAAAAAATAAGTACACATAGATCATAATCAATAGAAGATGACTGACAAAAGAACACTGATTTGTTTCGGTAAGTAATTCCTCGAAATATGTTCTCGGGAACGTTTCATCACAAACTGCAATTTAAAACGTATCGTATTTGTGGATCCGCTACGGATCAGACCGGTTGGCGATAAGTAGCACACACAAACACATTTTCCACATGTGCCCTAATTAGATCATGTTCACTACGTTCGGTGAGGGGTTTTCTTTTTTTCACTTGTTTTTTCTGTTTATTGAATATACAATTGTACAGTCAGCTTTCAAGAATGGGGCTGCGGCCATACAAGGCTGCTTGGGGAAATATCATCATCATCATCATCGTACAGCGAAATACAGAAAAGCGAACCTCACTGATCGCTGATCACAATGCATATGCACTAGAGACTGATGGATGGGTACTGCTAGGGTGTCCAGCCACCAAGCATGAGAACGATTATGGTTCTCAGCCAAAACCTTCAGTTCTGAAAAGAGCCTAGCCGCAACGCAGTGGGTGATGCAAAATGGAGGCCCATTTACTTGGATCAATTACTCGTCCTCTATTTTTCTACCGATTGAAATGCAAATTCCAGTAGAACCCCCCAACTTGGAAAAGAGGGAGACTGGGCTTAGTAAGATCTCTACCCTTCGACCTTCCAGACATGATTAGATCTTCGGCTTTTGTGTAGCTCGTTGGGTCAGACAGGTGCACATGCCATCATACCACGTCAAGGTGTAGCCTCGTCGTGATGGACTGCAGTCTACATGTGATGCGGAAATATATAAATGGGGAAGACGGATGACAATGGAGCGGTTCGAACCCGGGACCTCCGGGTCACAATTTGGTGACCTAACCACTTGGCCACCACCGATAGCAAGGAATTAGTTAGATATGCGTTAGTGTCCATGCCTGTCATAAGGGAACGCAAAACATTGTTTATTTACATCCTTCGGTTTTCATACAACCAGTTCGGATCAATGTTTGTTCCTTCTGCTCAGTCACTTCTAGGTGATACTTTACGTATTTCGTAAGACGGGTCTATTCCAATAAAAGTATCGTGTGAATGGAGGTTTAAACCAATGAGCTTGCGTTTGGGTACACCCATGGGGGGGGACTAGAATTTGTCTTAGAAGAGAAAAAGGTTTGGTTTACGGTAGCACTTACCCAAATTTTCCTGGTCCTCTGAACTGAACAGAAATAGATAAACATGGGACAATGATGAACGTTTTGAATCAAAAGATGAATTCTCAAAATAATATTGATAACAAAATTGTACATGCTCAATGAGGGGTAATTAAAAGATAATGAGAAAATATGCTGGCGCGTTTACGAGAAGTGAGTTTAATTTTTCATGCAACCCCACACCTCTTTACTGAGGAACGGATATCGAAACAAGGACGCGTATTGGTTTGGATACTTTTCATTTACTATAGAAATCCGCATTGGTTCTGTACTCCAAATCTACGACGGTTATCTTCGAAAAGATGTGATTTTTTCACCGCTCGGTTCTGCAAATGAATAATGGAATTTATCGAAGGAACATCATTTCTGTGCCCGCGTTCATTAGATCTAAACTGCATGCTTTCTCGGGCGAGTGGAGAATAATTATCTGAAGATTTTGAACATTGTGTCATTCTTTAATCGGTGGAGCGTTCATCCGGTCATGCCTTCAAGATACGCACGCAGTTGTTGATTCTGACGAATGTTGTACATCTGTTGGATTTTTTCAACGTGTTCCTAATGCCCATTAATCAGTTATGTAGTCGTGTCTTGTACCTACCTCGAGTAGCTCTCAACGTCTGTATTCCGCACGACAATAATTGTTTCGAAAGATGGTTTACTTGGACCTCTAGCTTGTATTGTATTCTCTGGTTATCTCACTATAATGCAAAATGAGTAGAGCTCATTTGTTTTAAACAAATCCAGTATTAACCACAAAAGAAAGCATGCTTTTTCTTTTTCTAATTACTTGTACACTTGTTCCTATCGCTCGTGAATTAAAGTATAAAGGTGAGTACAATTGGTCTAGCTAGGGAGTGATTTGCATCTTGACATTGTGTTCAGAATTGCGGTTGTTGTTGTTGATCGACGAGTCAAATTGAGAAGGAATGAATCCAACAGCTTAGATTGGTGATTAGTTATCAAAATACTTCAAAATTCATTAGATATTAATTCGATCTTTTCATTTCGTCATCCAAGGATAACCGATTATTAAGGTGGCGTTTTGCATGAAATTGAGGTGGAACTATTTCTGAGCGAGAGATGATTGAATGTTCTTTTGCAACAGAGTTTGCGATTTAAGTTTACAACCAACACCAACACCTGATAACGGGCGAACCTATTTTGTAGTTGGGGAACTCTGTAATTTTGTCGAAGAGTTTCACTTGTATATGTAATAAATGTATAAATGTATTTTTATTTCTTTTTTTATTTATTGAGTATACAAATATACAGTCAAATTTCAGGAAGAGGGCTGCGGCCATACAAAAGCTTCCTGGGGAAATACAAAAATAGGAAAGACGGGCGGCGGCGGTGTGGTTTGAAACCAGAACTTCCAGGTCATAATTTGATGACCTAATCACTTGGCCACTTGTTGAATGAGAAAGATTTAACCACACTGATTGCATTGAAACACGGACAATACCGAAATAACTTATGTGAAAACTTTAAAGTACCTCATTCACTTCTGTGTATTGGTTTTTTTCCTTTTTCAGAAAATAAAAAGCAACCATGAAGTTCCAGGACAGTACGTGTGTTACGCGTTTTTAAACGCTGATGTACTGAACAACAAAATCCAAGTTACTTTTACGGATTCACCAACTGAACGGTCTACCTGCAACAAAGACAGCTGGCGCAGAAATCCGGCAGATCATATGTGTAGGTCAGCGGACTTGATATATATCTGTACATATTCATTGCTTGGCGGATTGGTTTTTTATTAGTTTAGCAACTGTTGCATTATATTGGTGACATTTAGAATACATGCGTGTTAACTGAATCTAGTTGGAGTGGCCTACAGCTTTTGTCCAAATAAGTTTTGTGTTATCAAAAATCTAAGGCGTTTTCATATCCCAGTGTGGCTTGAGAAAGCTAGGGAGGACAATTTTCAGACCGTCACGTCCTCGAATGATACGAAAAGTTTTAGGTGTTCAAGAACACAACACTTATTCGAACATAAACATTGCGTCACTCCAACCCACTTATTTTTGATCAACTTCAACCCAACAAACACAAGGTTACTGAAATTTTCTTCAGCTCTCGTCGTTCACACTCATAAACTCAATCTACGCGAACAACATGAATGATTAGCCACATTCGCTTTTCCTCGGCGAATGACCCCGTACCCTCGTCCCCTCCCACCTATTGTGTTGTTGTGTTGTGTTGTCCGTTGTGATTAGCGAGTGATCTGTTGCCTTCCTCTCACAGTTATTATTATCTCACTGACTATAAGCAAATCAATTTGACTGTAGTATGCAGTTTGTGTACAGATGCAGTGAAATAACCATGGATACATTGTACAAATCCATGTTCCTGACTACTCTGTTCAAATTTGTGAAGGTAAAACATTGTACTCTCGTTTTGAATCCGTGTGTGCGTTTTATTTTCCCGTTTCTCGAGTAAGTCAAGGAATTCATGCTGAGTGGCACGGTGGTCATCGGGAAGAAGTCTCTCACCTACCATCCACGATATAACGAACTGAAATCAAACATTCGCGTATCACTTCAGGAGTCCTTTTGTTCTCATGTGAGTTCTTGTTGTTGCTGTTATTGCTCGTGAATGCTTGTTGCAAAGTTAATCCTCCAGTTGACGAATACAAACTTGGGCAATTCAACTTCATTTGCTGGTCAAATACAGCACTTCTCATAGGTCAAAAAATAACAAAAGTTTGGCAAATCCAGAACGGTCGTTCAGGACTGTGCGCATGGGTTATATTATAGGACGGGGAGGAATGGGTGTTTAAATCATTCTGCACATATCATTTTATTGTTGATTGATTTAAACTGACCATCCTTAGGACTTCACGTTCACGCACAATCCTCAATTCATCGATTCAAACATATACTCGGAAGCACTAGACTCGACTTTCACTCTTATTGGAGCTGATCAGTAGTGCATACCCACCATCCCGTCCGGGATTTAAACTCCTGACCGATTGCATGTAAGACACATGCGTTACCACTGTGCCAACCAGCCTAATACCAATTATTCACATCACTACTCACTAGTAACTGTGAGCTAAATGCGAATAATCAAACGAGCCCTGTGGGTTCGTTGGCAAATCAGCCATTAACCTGCATCGAAGTCCTGAATTGTTGGAAGGCTTTTGATTGGAGTTAACACATTTTTATCTGTGTCTCCCTTCGTTACCGTCGGGCCAGATGAGCTGACTATCACTGAAGAGAACACCTGAAGAAACATGAATTGGTGATTTGGTTCAGCCATGGTATGAGCTGGTTGGCTCACTGGTAACGCACACGTTTTCCATGCAGAGGGTCCGGAGTTCAAATCTTGGGGGAGGGACGTGGATATGCACCACTGAGGCTTCCAAGTGTATGGTTGACTGGAAGTGCTGAGGAATGTACATGAAGGGTGGTACAGATCAATGGAAATCGTAGAGTTTAAATCATTCTGCACATATCAATTTTATTGTTGACTAAAGCAAATACATGATCGATTTGACACAGCGTTTATTAACAGGTTTTATGTCACGCTAGCTTTTATTACTGGTCGTGTTAAATCCATGGCTCTGACTGAGTGACTGTTCTGAACGCACAAAAGAAGAGGCTGGGTTCGAGTAGAGGTGTTGTTCAACCGAATTGCGATGATCTCAGTTGTTGGCAGTGAGCTATGACCCACCTAGGTTGATTTCACGGCAATTCCCTCTTTCTTGTTTACATCTCTCCATTGAACTGAAATTGCACTTTGTGCATACTTCCGTAAATTAGGTTATGAAGGCCTTCAATGGGTAAACCAATATCTGCCTTCAGTCTGATTACATAGTTCAATTTCTTCGAATCGTTCTATGCACAAATACGTTCAAGCAAGCACAGGACGGTACATACTACTCCTACATAGTCTCTTATCTTTCTCGCCTTTTGTCACCTGGACCGTACTTTCCGTGATCTGTTTACATATTGGTGTTAGATGCTGAATTCGCGCCGGGTGATGCAATATACCAATTGCTTAACGTTACTTAACTTACCGGAAACAGGAATGTTACCCGGATGCACCACCCGTATTTCAGGAACAGCAAATGCTTTGTAAAATGCTTGCCAAGGGGGTAATTTAAAGACCACAGAGCACAATCAGGAATATCGTTACATGCACAGGAGAGATAACGTGACCAGAAAAGCTCACCAGATCGATCCAGCTGCTTTTATTTCGCGGTCAGTATTATTTTAAAATAGGATTAACACACTGATATACATATTTAGCAATGCATACGTAGTTTGAGATTCGAGCACGAACTGTTAGGACAGACAGGGTTCCAGCACAGGTCTGAGTATGAATTTAAAAATAATATATTGCCCCTACAAGGAATAGGTGATATTTTAAACGTCAGGTTGTGTACACCCAACGCACTAAGTGACGAGATCAATCTACTAGGCAAAGTGTTTCACCAAGCTGATCGTGGGACTTTGTTTCGGATTGTTTACACAACCCCGAATGGATGGCTGCTCACATTTGCAGAGGCCATAGCAATCAAGCACCGAAAGCCCCTACTGTGTCAGCAGAAGGAGGTCCACATCAGTCTGGCGTTGTCCTGGTGACCACATAAACTAAAGAATGAACTGATACCATGTTAGATTGTCATGAGCTGTGATGTATAAACTATTTTTTGTGGAGTGAGCACCGTTTGGGATGCAGCGAAATGATTCCGGAAATAAATCGTGCGCGCTTGTAATATTGTGTCCTTTGCATAAGTAGCTGTACCAAATCAAGCCAACATGAAGGTCGTTTGACAGGAAAACAAAAAATCACAAGAATTGGTGAATGTGCGTCACTAGTTGGATGCCAAGTATGTTGGGAAACAAGTATACCAGTTTGGTGGGGGATTAGGATAAGTTATTTTTATTTTTAATATAGAACTTACCCTAACGAGGATCCGAGGATACAGTGGAAGAAATACGAGGTTCATCTCCTGTATGTCAAAGACATGTCACACCAAATGTGTCTGATAGACGATTGCCAGTCCGATTTTCCCATCCGAAAATATCTGTTGATTGTCCGCGTCAGATGTTCCTTTTTGTTTTCAGATAAGTCTAGTTGAGGTTCACTGAGTCCTCATCAACGAGCTTTCCGGTTGGATGAGATAGAGAACAGCTATACACTGCACTATTTTTGTCTACTGCTGTCTCACATTAGTTTTATCTGTAGCAGAAATCTTTAGACGATCATGAGACTGACGGAATGGTATTATAACTAGCGATTCATCCATTTGGTTTTCTATCAACTGTCCGAAACAAAACGACTCCTGTCCTAACGATCGAGTGCCGCGCAAATCCCACAGTCAACAGAAGACGAGATTGTCTTGAAATGCGGTATTATAATAGACAACGAATGGGTAATATAAAATAAATACAAACCTCGAATCGTGAGGCAACTCAGGGAGTGCGTGTTTACACTGTCAAGGCACAACCAAATGATAGTGCGTCCAAATGAGCCGTCACAGGCTGTCAGAGTGTTCAACTCAACAACTGCGGGTGCGTACACTTCAGTCAAAGTGAACGGTCAGAATACCTTAGGTGGCAAGCACAAGGGTTCAAGGCTGACAGCCAACCAATCAAATGTACGGGGTCAAAATACCAATCACGTGACGGACGGGCGTACGTGTGTGTGTGTTGATCAGTGAATGCCTACCGGGCACGAATAACAAGAACGTGAGTTGATGGGGGCAAACAACTAAGGCCGAAGGTAATATGGGAGAGAACACAGACCACTGGGTCAATGCCGGTGTAGCAGGTCCAGTAAGAAAAGGGACAAAATGACTTGGATGAAGGATGGCTGGGGAAAGGTACATGCGGTTTGGGGGGGTACGATCAGGGAACGGTTGTTTGGAGATCAAAACGGATTCAATACATGGGCTCAGATGCGTATCTGAGACTCACCGGGATTATCGACAAATACGGATTTGAGGTTAAAAATGTCTACAGTTCATATGCCATCCAATTAGGCAACAGAATGGTTGAAGACAGAACCACAGAGGTGCACATATACCGAAAGATTTGGATTTCCAACCTAGAGTGCACAGATCATACGAGGTGCTTTTGGACGAAGACTGACAAAATTTACTTTCTGTATTCAACCCCACAAACTTTAGTTCCTTAAGCTGTTTGAACAGGGGAAAAGATGTCTTATATCTATGTTATACTCGGCCAAATTCAACGGCTAACAAATTCCAATAAAGCATTCACATTCGCCACAGTAATTACGCTTCTGTGGTTTAAAGTTCCACCAACGAGTCACATCCAACGCCACGTGGCCGCTCAGGTGATCAGCTGTAAAGCTGGTTTGGAATTCTCAAACAGACCTTGAACTCTTGAGACTTCATGGACTGTATATCTCATGGCAATGCAGTGAAACTTGAGGTATCATGTAATTACTTACATCTTACCCCCAGTTAAAGAACTGTGAGTAGACCCCAGAAAACGGTTCCAGATTTTGCAAACTACTGACAGTCAGCCTTCACGCCAACCCGCAAGTTCAATTTGCATTCAGTATGTCAATAGGTTCATTTTGTTCTATGCAGAGCATAGTGCAACCCCCGCAGATCAATATGCAGTTTATGCATGTGAAGTGACCTTGAAGCTGCTAATGCTTTTTCTTCTCGCTGTGGCAAGTTGCGAAGGTGTTTCAATGACAATGACATTATTCTTTAGAGAAAGAACACGATGGCTCACGTGCGAATTCAGAAGTCAATTTCATATGGTAAACTGGTGAATATGGGAAGATTCCAATTGTAGCTGTTCGTCATAACCTTAGGCAGTACAGTTCAACAATGAACTTCTTGTCTTATTGTCACTGAAAAGGTGACCTCGACCGTTTTGCAAAATTAGCCGCTCAACTCGGCCATAACATGGGATTGATCTCTGTGTCCGTGAAAACAAAGACATCCAATTTAACGTCTCCAAATTCTAGGTGATTCCGCTTTGCCACCATGGGCGGTTTCCTTATTTCCTCGCAAACGAATTACTGCCTCATGCATCAACAGAGAAGGATTTGGGTGTGATAGTCCACGAAGATCTGAGCCGCTTATCCACCTGTAGCAGGGTCTCATCAACAACACTCAAAAATGTTGGTCTACTTAAACCTGTTTTCGATCGTTTTGAACCATCGTTATTCTCACGTCTGCTGTCAGCATACATCCGGCCGCATACTGAGTATGTAATCGAAACCTGGAATCCATGGTTACAATATCATCATAAGATTTTGTAGAATCCACAAAGGCTCGCCACGAAACTGGTCAAAGGACTCTATTATGATTCATACATGGGGAGACTTTAGTCATTGAGCCAATACTATGCTCAGTATCATCGGATTCCAGGAGACTTAATTTTAGTGCATCAGATGTTACACAACCCAGACCACCCTTGTCGCTGACTTTTGACGTTGTCATCAAACGTTCATCTACGGGGACATCCATTCAATTTACTATTCCAAAAATCTCGACTGGCCTCTCGACGTCATTCCTTTGCCATCAGAGTGTGCACTGGATAGAATTTCTTACCACCTCGCGTCGTTTGTGCCAAGACGTTTGATTCTTTTCAGGTAAAACTTGACGAATCATCAACACACATTGTATTTCAACATACATGAGCACACATAACACAGCCGAATACATCATATGAAATGTTGTTCATCTTTGTTACAATTCAACTCGTGTGAACACCCCATGGGATAGGGAAAGCATCTGCTTGTAAGTAATACCAATGAGAAAAATTTGACTTTAACTTTGGGTTGTTGTAAATCTAGATACCAAATGAATGGTTTTCCATAAGAACGTTCGGAGTAATTCCCCTTCAAAATTTTCATGTTTCAGTTGACTTGAGTTCATTGGTTTTGTTCAAAGGATACCAGTCGGTTCCATCACATAAATGAGAGTATTCTTTCTGCGCTCATAAATTGTGAAATCGTTCGTTGCCGCATCGTTCATCCTTCACAACTAACTGAGTGTATTCACAAGCAGCGGTTTTATAGTCCTCTTTATTTCCCTATTTCCTCGCCTACCTTCTCCACACATATCTCTTTTTTCCTGTTTATCTTGTCTCTTCGGTCTCTCAGTTTTCCACCCTGGCGGTCCTTTCTTCTTTTACTCTTCATCTTTCTTTTTGTGCTCCATTAACTCTAGTTCTCACTGCTTGTAATTCGTCTCTTTTACCTACCTGAACTACACCAGTTTACCTCATTTTTGTGCTACAAGTTCCTCTATTCCCACTCCTCCTCTACCTATTTTGAGTGAGTGAAGAAACATGTTTGATTTTGCAAAGCAAGAAATTAAACTCCTTTAGTATAGCACATCTGAGCTCTTATTGGCAACGCACCAAAGTGTGCGGCATGCAAACTAATGCCAAAAAGATGCTATATGACTAAGGTGATGACTGAAGCTAAGGGACAAATTAAACTGCTTCCTGAATCGTTTTTGAAAGGTTTCACAGCGCTTCACGGAGATGACGATCATAAAGACGAATTTAAAAATGAAGGCTCTACACGGTGACAGAAAATGGAATAGGATCGCTCCAAAGAACAATTCCAACATAAGATCAAAATGTAAAAGTTTAACATGGTATAAATAGGATGGATCGTCGAAAATAATGAATGTTGAAAACTAACCAGTCATAAAATTTAGCGAGACAATAATTATTTAGAAGATGTTGAACAGGTTTGACTATATCTAGCACCTTGTTCGATTGAAAAGGAAATGGATGTAGAATAATCTACAAGAACAAATCAATTGATAAACTACATTTTCACTAATCGTGTATTGGAAGATTTACGGCTAATTTTGTCACTCACTGTGGCAAAACACGTTAAGCTCGCGGCTCCTGGCGGTTTTCGACTCGTTAATCACTTCATTCAAGGTTTGCCTAGCTACCAGTTTATTTGGGGATACCCAATGAGGAATTTCGCTTCAAAAAGGCTACTCATAAGTAGTGACAAATTATCAGAGTCTAAAAGAGTCGGCATTGGCTGTAATATACGAACCGTACACCTATATAAACCCTGTTGAATGACCTCATCGGCGATAAATAAATCTTTTACCATTTTCGAAGTAAGACAAACACCAGCGCCTTTCCATGAATAAATTTTAAATTAGTTTTAAATGTTGTTTTCGAGGTTTAACCAGATTAAATGAAGTCGGTTTTGTATTACTCACCCGATAAATTTCCATTTATGACATAATAAAAGATGAAAAATTACTGTTTGATATTGGTGTGACTGTAACTCGTAAGTTGAAATACTGTATCAATCTCCTCTGAAGAGGTATAAAGCGTTTAGCGTCAGGAGAGACGTGTGGTAACGGTCTTGCTCAATATGTTTGTGGCAGAACATCTTCAGGCTGACTGCCATTGAGACTGAGTGTAGTGAGGCATGAAAAAATATTAATCACTTTCATATATGTAGGAGCAAATTTGATCAATATTCTCTCAAAGTCTAACAAAAACCTTATATTTATAATTTCTCCTAAGGCACATTTGTTAGGTACCACGGAAATAAACTTCATGTAGATTTCGGTGTAGGGTCAGATTCTGTACCGTAGAAGTAGATGAAACAATTAGGGTGAATCTCGAGGAAACTAGGAGAAACCTATGAGCAACTAAAAGAACACTGTAAACCCATGTGGCTTCAATTATTTTTCAACCCTGACGATAAGAAGTACACCATCTAACATTCCTTCTAATGCAATCATCCATGTAGATCACATTCAAAAACGTATTAAGTTTCATAGCAAGCATCGCACTTCATGTTTGCTTGTGGTTCCAGATTATTTACTTACAAATGCAGTGCTTCTCATGCGCATTTAACCATCCTCAGTGGTCTTTTTTTCTCGATAACAAGTTAATCAGAGAGCGAAATAGAGCTGAGCTGCACAATCTGTGCAAAGCCAGATTTTACTGTATCTCAAATGATTAAAAAAACTATAGAGAAAAGCAATCAGGAATCTTTTGAATTAGCTCTGATGTGCTCCCCTCTTTAATTTTACCTCGGAAAATAAACGTTTCAATAATTCGTTCATTGCCTAACACAAAAGCACATTCTCGCAACCGGGCTACACGGTTATCTGGTCAGACAGTCCCTGGGATTTTCAAAACGATGGTTATGATATTCAGTAAGGGAAAGAATGGCTATTAAAAACTGCAGAGGGACTCTGATTGGGGCTTATCTTACCAGGTGAGGTTTTAAAATGTCGCCAAACCTCGAACGGTGGAATTATCAATCCAATACTCTAGTTGACTACCCCAGGGACTGGATAAATTTACAGCCTGACCGTTGTGACACGCTTCTGAGCTGTTCCTTAGATCAATAGATGACAAAGCTAAATAAAATTGAAAGATGGGCCAAACTCGACAATTGAGATACCATAGAATAGCCAAGGGGACCATTGTATACAATGAAAGTTCAACTCAACAAATAAAATTCACGGAGGATGGCAACAGATAGGGATAAATTATACAGTTAAGAAAACCAATCCAACCAGTAGCTTAGTAAAATATCCTCTAGACTTTAACAAACCTGTGAAGGTTCTCCCTCCTCAGACGCAAACACTGGTGGAGTCAGTGCGTACAAGCGTGTCGTGCATGGTGAACAAAACACTGGAGTATGCGCTACAGCCGATCAAATTTGAGTGTTGCGCCCTCTCATAAATAACCCACACCTTCAAGTGTCTACATATATAATTATAACCCTTCTATTACAAACTTAATGGCATGTTTTTCTTTAAGTTAGTCATTGTCGTTGGATCCAGTACTTTGGTTGAGAATGTTTCAATGCTCCCGTTTGTTTGCTTGTAAACCAGCTTTGGAGGGAGCTGCGCAATATGGACACATTCATTGATGACTTTCGTCTTTACTCTAGTTGGTTAATTATGTCTCATAATTGTACCTCTAGCTAGATTGGAGTTATTCACTTGCATCTCTCCGGTATAAACGGATACTTATGTTCCCTTTTAACCCGCATGTTTGTGCCTCGTGCCTGATTTTGTTCATCTACCCAACACAACGATATCAAGACACCGGTGTTTGCGCGTACTCGTTGCTGTCGATGATTCTCCAACGAGTAGAAATTATGTATCTGCGAATAAAGTATCTCATAATTGAACAGAATTAGTTCTGTTTCTTGTAGGTGCATTTCAAGAGGGGAATTTCGCAGACTTTGCAATTCTTAGCAAACGTAACCCAACAGGTAATCGGTGCATGGCCACTTTTCTAACAAACGCAATCTCGCACAGATGATCGTGTTCTGTGCGTATCGGAGCTCTGAGTTAAGTGGCGGTGGCCACCGCTTTCTATGATATATCTCCTTCCAACCCTTCAACCACTCATTCTCATTATATACTCCAGTTCTCCATTGGTCAAGTTTAACGTATCACTATTTTTCTCCGGTTAATTTCAGAATCATGTTTCTTGTTCTGCTCAGTCTGTACACGTGGTGCGTTTTGACAGTGCAGTGTGTAGAAGAGCCGATAATTCCAAAGAAATTACAGCTGACTGGTAACTATACAACTCCTTGTGACGTTCCAGTGACGACAGTGCAAAAGTTCAGTCCAATCGTAAGTTTCCGCCTTTCTCTAGTTTCATCAACCGCTTCAGATAATCGAGGCATTGACCAAAGTGGGGATAGAGGTGAAGGAATCCGAATTTCAGTTACTGAGCGTCTCTATGCAAATCACAAACGGTATCAACAATCGATTTTTGGTAACTATTCTCATTTGTTCCGATTGTTGATGCATCTCTTGAATAGGTTAAAACGGACAAGGATCAATGTTGGAACATAGTGATTCACGAGTGTTTTGGGCAAGAACAAGGCACGCTGAAAGCTGAATTCCCGAGACGGGCAGAATGTCCCAAATCAAACGCATAATTCGCCAATCCCAATAAACTATCGGAAAATGATGACACTCTTGCACTCACACACACACGCACAAAGGAGAGATTTATTCTGTGAACATAATGCGCTCAATGTGTGATTGATACACTTTCTATGTGAACTCGATTTGTTCTTTTTTTACTTTCATTTTTTTTGTTTGTTTCCTAACAGCCTATTTACCATGACGTGGAAAACAATTTGAAAACATGTGTTTGTCTCAATTTGTTTTGTTTGTGTGATGATATTCTGTTGTGGAGTACAGCCATGATAAAGCGATATCGGTAACGGAGCACACAGTTTCCATTGTCCTAGTTACCAAACAGAGCTGATGGGTTTCCTGTATCGTTTTTCTACAGTTCAGAACGCTGAAAACAATCAACACATTTTATTTCACGCTATCCATATGCACGAATTACTCACTGAGATGTCGACATCAAGTTAGGTCAAGTATGGGATTTGGTACACGTACATGGTTTAGTGTACAGCGACTGTATCAACATTGGTAAGGACTGGTAAAGATTACGTCCAATAATACAGATGTGACTTACTTTAAATCGGTTCTGAGTTATACAAAAAATGGACAACGTTTGATACATCCGACGGTCAATGCTAATTGGCACGGGATGAGGATGTTTGATATAGAAACATTTTTGCTCAAGAATCTGTGCAGTGTTTGACCATTAAAGACCACGCGGAAAAATGTTTTTCGAAGCGTTGATTGCGAGAGGATTGGCAACGGAAAGATAAATTATGGATGGTGTTTACGTCATCCGATTGTGAGTAAATGACCATGGTAAGACCAGTGTTCTCACAAAACCTGTCTGGGCCCAAAAACAGTGGAGTTTGGGAAATGGATCAAAAACGTCCCGGCTGTTGAAAAAATTTGGGATTGAACCTCATCCAGTATTAGTCATCCGCTGACAATATACAAGGGACGAAAAGTCTCACATACACTTATTGATGAAGTTATTGGACTTAGTTAGATGTGTGGCATCTGCTGTAAGTAGCCATGGTCCTTTGAAATCCCTGAATCAGGCAACACGACGCTCTTAGATGTAATCAAACAGACATCTGATCTTTCGAACCACATAGCTTACCCCACAGGGGTGTGTGAGTTGATAAGCTCAAAACGAGGTGTTGCAGGATGGTTGTTCCATATTCACTAATGTACCACAACAATAGACATAGGTATATATACCACAATCTCAGTTAAATGGGGCAATTCATAGACATAAGGGAGGAATAGTCATGGACTGGCGAGTGGAATCACCATTAGCAGGTACCTTCTTGTCTAAATTAGAAAGTGGATCGAAGTCCATAGAAAAATCCACTTTCTTCAAGCCATTTGGGGATGACAACATGCACTGACAATAATTTGTCGAGGAGTTTTAGTAGACCTCTTCCGGAAGCAGAGTGAACACTTTAAAGACAGCCTATAGAAGGTCTCGCATTTCCGAACGCACTCTTGTCACAACACGCAGACGACTCCATTCGAATGCGCGCTGCTTCCCGCAGCACTTGTTGCACACGACAATACTGATATTTGACTTGTATAAACATCTGCAACTTGGATCTACTTATTATATTGTTTTAATGTAACCGTAGAAGTGGCCACAACGCATTGACAGACATCAATTATCTAGTATTCCGCGCTTCTTTTCTGATGTAAGACAGCTTTGGTCGCATAAAACGTTCTTGGTAGTTTAACTTTTACTCTTTCTTGTATACTTTTAAGCTAGTACGCTTCCCTGTTTCAGATTAGATGGTCCTTGATTTCACGGTGTTCAACCATTTAAGGGCTGGAACAAATGAAATTAGCTTAAATAGATCACGTGGTTTTCCTTCATGGTTAGTAGAAATTTCACTCGGCAGCATATAACGAGTCTTCTTTCTCTAGACTATGGCTTCATGTGTGCTTTATTCTGATCCCACCAATATGATGTTGTGAACACGTTTTCGTTAATGCCCAGAAATGTGCTAAAGGACCGTTGTAAGTATGTGATGAAATCGACTCTGCTTAGTGCACAAAGCAGCGTCGGTACGAGACAGAGTCACAGACTGCAACATAGCTCTTTAATCTATACCCCGTCGTGAACAATCTTATGTATTTTGAATTACATAACCGATGTTCTAGTTATCTGAAAGTCACTTTCTCAATTCGATCTTCCCAATTGTTTGAATCCGACTATCATCTCTATTTCGAATGGACCGAGTTAACTGAACTTCAATCGAGAACAATGAGAGAGCGTGTATCCAAAAACTGTTCTGCACAGTCAGACAGATTAATAAACAACAAGAATGAAACAATGTGCTTGGTTTCTTTTAGTTGTACCACGAAAATAAATTGATGCTGTCCGATAAATGGTACACTCACACATAGCTGTATAGCACGTGACTAGGAATACTTGATTATTACTTGGATTAAAGAAATGTCGGCCTGTGGTACTTTAGTTTGCTTGCATCGTTCCCTTTGACTAGATATAGCGTAGTGATTGATTATCTCTTCAGGGCTCTGCTACTGTCGTTAACCTTAATCAGGATAGAATCAAACTCAACAGGAGAACGAAACAGGCAAGCGTATCCGGTAAGCCAAAGCAACTCAGGTACAATCCGAGTACCTCCCGATTGGTAATGGTTTCCCCTGAGAGTAACCACATGAATTCTCTTACGATATTTCCTGTCATCGTTCGACCAGTGCACTAATAAATACTCACTCATATACGTATAAGCCAGTCTGATCTGCCTGAGGATGTCAAGTATTTTCTGGCCTAAACATTAGTTTGATCAAAGACCAATTTTCCCCCATAACTAAGTAAATGATACCTGATGCGTATAGAAACATGGTGATCTGACAAACGATACCAGGTCTAGTCAAAACGAATGCCAACAGGGTCGCACTGGCTTAACGGTAGCATTGAAAAGCTCTAATGTATTGAATGAGCCTAGTGAGGTCAAACCCCAAACAACAAAAAGTGGGAATATCAGCACACACACACACACGCACACAAACAGAGCCGAAACATTCCTACATAAGAAACACTTACCTAACGTGATGGATGAACATAAGTGGTGCGTGATCTTCATTCAGACGGTGAGATTTATCCCGTAAAGTAAAGATTGATCCCATGAAAATACAGCCCGAAAATAATTATCGGCGTTTGGAAAATCAATGTATTGATTGATAAACGTACTTCATTTATGCGGTCTAAAATAATCAAGTTAACTAGTAAAACACACCCTTAGTACCGCTCTTTTCAGTGGCTAAAATACCAATATTGTTGCTGCTTATTTTATCTATTCCCTTTGATTGTCGAGGCGGAGTTAAACCAAGTGTGAATCGTTGTTTTCGTATGATCAGTGAGTTGTTAACTACTGGAATGTTGTTCAGACGCTTAAAGTTATTTCACGGAATGTCAACCAAGTGCAGATGAGGGCTGACTTGCTCAAATTCAAAATCCCCCGAATGGATAAAGTGGTGATTACAGATCCGAGGACACTGGACAAGCGTTTCATCCGTGTTGACAATCTTCAGTAATGTGTACTGATTTTATGTTCCTTCCGGGAATCGAACGGAAAACTCTTCGGGTTGGGAGCTGAAACCTTTACCCATAAGCCTCGAGGCGACACAAAACATGTTGGGCCATACGGCTACTTGAATTTAATATTTTTGAAATTATCTTTCGTAATCGGTTTGTATTTACAGAGATGATGTTTTGAGTTTGGCTATTCTGTATGGCTCTCATTCCAACGCGAGCAAATCTATTCACACTGGGAGGATCAAAGAATTTCCAAAGAACTGGGACTCGCAGCAGAAAAATAGTACACCTGCCCAGCAGTCTGTAACAACAGGTAGAGTGAAAACGAGGGGGAAAAATAGAAATTCACAGAGGGCNCATATTTCCAATCACTTGAAGGTTTGATCTTCCAGTAGTCTATTGAGTGAATTCCACGAAGAAACGACCAATCAATTTCTCAACATGAAGGTTACAAACATTCGCATGTTATTCCGTGAGATGATCCATTTTACAAAAGAACTGATGTGTTCTGCGCTGCATGAATGGATCAATCACACATAACCTCCGTTGGTTNCACATGGTATCAAAGGAACTGGATCGCCTAACGGCATCTCAGGTGCAAGGGATCACATTGAGAAGCTTGCGCACAACGCCTAAACAGTCTTGCAGATCAAGTGTGGTTTCATTAGCAGATGTTGAAGAACGAAACGAGTACTCTCCTAACACCGTCCTCCTCGTCACGCACACAAAAACCAACAAATACACACATACCTAATGTGCAAGCTTCGTGTGTCACATTTTCCTTAAGTCAGAATGACCATTCTATTAATATTGTTATACATGTTAGAACATGTTGCCAGTCTTCAGGGAGACTCAGGCAACCATTAAGAAAATATGGATCGTATATCGGTATTGATATTACATGTGCAAAGAATCTATATTGAACCCTCGTCAAGTGACTGGAATTTATCATCGGGACCAGTGTATTGGCAAATCACATTTAAATATGACGGGTTTATTGATCGGACCCTCGGGTAAGAAATATTATCGCCAAACCACAATAATTAACAGTGGCTCATCAAAATCACAATGTCAAGAGTTAATTCGGTATTGGCTAGTCCATATCGCCGCTTTCGTAATCACACATAAGCACAAAGATATTCATCAGTTTGTATTTATTCCCTTGAACGCCACATGCGTCTTCACAAAGCGATTTTGGTAGAAGAATAGTAACTGCAACATCCCGGTAAGCTCCACAATGTGTCAACAAATATCACTGAAGTTGTTCAATCCTTTCAATCGTGTTTTTTGTATGTAAGCAAAGTAATTTTTACTCAATATATGTATATTTAAGGTCATTTGTAGAATATCGACAATGTATCGCAGACTCTTGGAATTCTATATTGGAAACATGCTCAAAGTGAACATAGTACTGCGTTTGTCGGCAGTTATACTAAAGGGGTTTACTTTTTGACAAAGTTATGGGACAATAACGAAATATGGAAGAAATTTGATTTGAGCATGATTAAATCAAGTTTCTTTTCAAGTTTTCATCATTTTGGCTTTAAGAACCGATGTAAATCATCGACCTGATGTAGGTACATTTGGGAGTACTGTAAGATCTTGCGCTTTCCTGCAATCTCAGTCTACAATGAGGAGGTCAAAAACAGGGGTTTTGACAATGTACCCATGGTCGTTTCACTACATCAGTACATTTATTCAGCGAGACATCCAAGTGTGAGACGAAGAGAAGAACGCTAATAACAATGGACAATACGATACAACAGCACAAATAGGGGATCATCAATACAGAAAGAATACAAATGTCACGAGATGTTAACATTACGTTTAATACATTCAATCGGTGACTTGATGATCATAAAAACGATTTAATTGAGGAACAATGAAATTTAGTTGTTCACAAAAGTTTTCTTTCCGGGCTCCTCCGACAATTGCGTTGCTGCATTCGTAGCTCTCGTCTTGTGTAACCGTATTGTGATCTTCGAAAATCAACTACCGCTGTGATATCCAGTTCAAATGTATCGGTACGACAGATGGTAAGAAAGGTTTTCATTGGGAGTTCCAGCTTTCTACCACTGTAAACCGTTCAGTTTGTTTTATACCGATAATGGTCAACCAACCGGTCTGTCGGTCTCAACCTACCTAAAGTGAGAAGCACCTGAGTTTTTCTCGGGTTTCCGGTCAATCTGGCAAGTATTTTTCAATTTAAGTGAGCCGTGTATTATCCAAGAGGTTAAGTTCACCAAATTTTCGATCCGGAGAACGTGTGTTAGAATCCCAATATCAATACCTAACTTTCCCCCATTCTGTGTTGTATCGCAGTCTTTGGATCAGTTGGTGAATTCCTCATCGCTGAAACTTGCATTTCATCTGTCCAATAAAAGGAAGTAAAACGAGAGAAAAATGAAAAAAATGAGCACAAAGTATCCTCAAACATTTTTCTATTCAATCAATCATCTCAATAGGTCAATGGTTTCAGATTTCCGTATCACAAATTTCCCCTCCCAATAATAGTGAACGGTTTATATTTTATGCGGCATTATTCTTTCATTATATCTACTTAGTTTTACTTCGTACTGATAGTTGTATAAACAACTTTCAGTGAACTGGGAAGCTGTCAATCAAAGCACTTTCTTGAGGTCCAAGAAAAAAGTGAACACCGCTGATGGAGTTCGAGAGAGTGACCAGAGAGAGTTCATCACCATCACTTGGCCCCGGAAAAAAGCAGCCCTCAGACACATTGCTTCACTCTTCCTAAAACTTGCGCAAAAGGTTCCCAATCCCAAAAAATGAATTTGGTCCTGTGTTTTCACACCGGTAGTCTGGGATATTCCAATGAGGCCAAACCCAAATGTAATTTTACGTGATATTCTCTTTTGTTAGTCGGAAGGAAACAGTCGAAATTCTCTGACTCTCAGATAAGTTTTTCTGTACATTGATTTCCTCTTTGGAGTTCATATGCTGCTCAAAATAGCAAGGTTATCCCGTGTGCAATCGGAATGTGACAGTCGGGGCAAGGCGTGCAATGATTTTTCTGAGGATTTTGGTGTTTTAAGGTGAACTGTAAAGAGGACGGACGAGTAGATCGGTTTCAAAGTGACAAAAACAGACATGAATTAGAAGACCGGGCAGACGGAAATTAGCACATATCACGGTGCAAAGAGACACTCCTGAGGCCGCTTGCCGGTTGCCCAATCGCAATTCAATCGAATATTTGCAGCCTGAGAGAATAGAACGTTACATGTGGTAATAGAAATCTCCAGGAGCTTTGAAAACTGCTTTGAGCCCGGGATTCCATATGATACAAACACACGGATGACAGTAATAGCATTATCCGACTGGAATATCTTCAAAGTTGGAGGTTGGAAGTTGGTAAAGATGGTACATGTAAATCTCCCGGTAGTACTGAAATTACATGAATTATACACATCCATTTCTTCATCCGCTACGGTTGTTTTCAATTGGTTTTAAAAAGTAGCATCATACTGGTAAACAAGAGCAATCAGGAAAGTCTCAAAACACTACTCATTTAGAGGATTCATGAGGGCGAATTCACTGGACGATAAATTTATCGGACGTCCCTCATATACCCAATATTTTTGCTTGCCTTTCCTCAAAATGGGAAATATATGAGACGATCAATTAACTACGCTGTCATATGAAATGCCGAATTTCAGATCAAAACTATTTACTGTGCGCTTAGCAAGGCATAACACACAAACAAACCATTCATTTGTCAGAAAATCGACTATTGCGGTCTGAGGAGTAGTCAAAAGACAATTCGATGAGAACCGGAATGATTGGACTCAGATGCACAGAAGCACGGGAAGCACTAATTGGATTTTAAGCAGTAGCCCCCAGTTACATTCATACCAACGTTAACCCTCAACAGAAATTCAACGAGTCAAATGCGCCTTGAAAACGAATGGACCGTCGGCAAAAGCGAACGAAGTCGGACAAAAGCGGTTTGATTGACCTGGTCTCGCGTAGCACCTGGTTCATGTCGATTTTCAATGATTTGATCGAAGTTAGCGGGAAAAATGCACATATTTCAGTAACTTAAAACTAATGAAGATCCCTCGGATACTAGAATATCAGAAGAGAACATAGTATTTTCAGTCCATCATTGCTGGATTGCAGTGATGACTCGAGGTACCTCCTCAGCCAGTTGCCAATTTTATATGTGTGCACCTAAAAGACTCTACCACGTATTTTCCTAGGCCGGAATAGGTTTTAGTTCCACAGCTCATCAGCATATTGGAAAGCAGCATTGCCCACAAACTAGTTTCCAGTAATCTGTGTGATGAAGGCAAGCCATCGTCTCATGTGGAGCCAAAATCCAAACTCAACTTGCTGCCCACATTTGCAAGGAGTTCAGTTTTAATCCGCTAAAACATGAACGAATAAGCAAAGTTATGCGACAATGGGTAGATCTTAACCATTGACTCATCACAGAACCTGTAAGAAGTTCGTTGAGAAACTTGGAAACATAAGTTACAAATAGTCTGTCCACAAAAACCACCTACATCTGCGACCCTCTTGTTATACTCGCTTAACGATCAGTGGCCAGCATCACAGTCCACAGTCGTACACGGTTAACGGATTGAATTGATTGCGCTTGGATGACCCGAACCGCGTACCCCTCTGATGAAGTGAGAACCATGGAACATCACATGTGTCACAAGACAGACAATCGATTCCTGAGCCACTTGACGAGAATCATGGATTAAACCAGTTTTGTACCCGATTGATCCGAACGATGGACGTGAATGAACTGTACACAAGCAGTGCAGTCACATTATGCCCGCCCATTTCCAAACACAGAGCCGTCATTCCAAATTTGTGCTTGCAACCAAATATTTGTGTATTTTTTACATATATTTAAATTTGAAATGCAAAGATTGAAGCTACAGACTTTGCGCACGCATTCAAACGTTTTTTTCGCCTTGTAACTTTTCAGCACAATGTTATCTTTTCAGTTTGGATGCTATATAGTTTTATTCTGTTATTCCGTGTGCTGTTGCTGTGGCGATACGTTATTTGGTGAATATACCGTGGATGCTGACCTACGAGATATCATATTTGATGAGTACAAACCGGAGGTAAAATGCTTTTTTGTTTATAAGCTACCGATCATAGATTCTACAAGCTTTCAGTGAATACGGTATCGTATTACAAGAGTCGGACATTGAAATCATCAGCGTTACGAAACAAAATGTGATTGGGACAAATTACAGATTTACTGTAACTTAAGTGTTTTTGTTTCAAATAATCCAATTTCGTAACTTATAGATTGAAGCGAACGACGGTCAGTGTTGGGAGATTACAGCGTTTGAGACGCTCCCAGAGGACGGGTCCGAAGTGACAGTGTATCCGCCGGTATCTGTGCCCTGTACCTAACTTTCTGAATTACTACTACTTTGCAGAGTACATGTGACTTGTTTTCTGCATCCCCTGTCCGCTTGTGAAATTACCGCTTGGATCGTCGCATCGGAGTATCCAGTGCAACCATTTGTTTGTACCACTTGATCATGGAAGCGTGGAAACTGTATAAACTTGCAAAGCTTTTATCAAAACACCCCAAACGGGAATAACCTTCCAATTCAATCTTTTTCGTGAAATTAATAGAATTTCTTCGAGTTGCATGAATATCGCAACAAATGCTCGTTTCGTTTGTCAACATACTCGTGGAATTCGAGGACTTGGTAATTTCAATTGCATGATGGTCAGAAAAGTGGTTACCTCGATAATAAGTAATGTATCTGATTATATGATGTACTATATCTCTGCTGACACATTGATTGCATTCTTCGCAGTATTCCCGATGACTTAAGGCCTACCCGAATGGTTTTTTATGTCAACTTTCTGGCAACCATTCTCCATTCGGTCTAAGGT
This sequence comes from Echinostoma caproni, assembly GCA_900618425.1. Lineage (NCBI taxonomy): Eukaryota > Metazoa > Platyhelminthes > Trematoda > Plagiorchiida > Echinostomatidae > Echinostoma > Echinostoma caproni. The sequence continues at coordinate 75,792 of UZAN01040285.1, forward strand.
GATGCGGTATACTATATGTAATGTGGTTCGTCGGTAACCACAGGGTTTGGAATCTTTTAAAGACCTATGGTGATCTTTTCAAATTCCTTTGGATGATCCAATTTTATCCGGAAGTATAGTTACGAACGCTTAGTGACTGCCTGCAAAACCACCTATACGAACCAATCACGTTTACACCGGTCACATCAAACACAAATTTCGTTCCATGCGATGAAAACAGTGTTCTTAATAAAAGAATCAATCGTACGCGAATGTATTAAATTTACCTTTGGATCAAATGATGAGGCCTTGATAATAACCATATCGTTTGTTTTCTGCACAGTTTTACTTTCCATTCAATGCGGAGACGGTTCTTTTCGTACTATCCGCAGGAAACTCAGCATATGCAGATCATGTGACGGGACCACGACCTTGAGATACTGTGTCTCCAGTCATTTTGTATCACAGAGAAGGAGCCTTGCAGTTTGTTTAAAAACTAGGGGTACAGAAGTGGTTTAAAAATACGAAAACAAAACTTTCGCCAATTGTAGAATTAGAGGGAAGTAAGAGGAAATTCGGATGATGAAATCATGGTTTTTCGCAGCTTTTTTTCATGTGGTTTGCAGTTTCCTTTTCACTGATGTATCGAGTTCAGCGGAGGAGCAGGAGCTTCTTTGTTTCTCAGTCTTCTTTAGATTCTGTGAGCATACTAATTATTTTCATCATCATAATCATCCATGTACAGCGTATTACAGTGCAACAAACTTCACTGATCATCACTCATAATGCATGTAAGATAAGAGAGAATGTATACGAAGAATAGAAAATGGGCCTATTTTAGGGACAGAAAAAGAAAGCAAACCTCTAAGGTCAACAAACATAGAGCACAGTCCAACTGCGCATACAAAATATTTCCAGTATTCCGGTCTTATAAGAAGTGACGGCAAGATTGCTACTGCTGTCAGTTTGCATCTATGACCTACAGTGTCCCCAACCTTCCGGTTATGGAGTCTTTTAGACCCCACCCCGTAAGACGAGAGACATCCACTCTACCTAACCGCTCTGTGCATTTCTTTATACCTCATCTCCACATCATCTGCTGGCCTTCACGTGGCTTTCTTTATTCTGGAACAGTCACTGCAAATAAAATGCGCTGCGTTAAGCGACCGTCGGACATACGCATAACGTGCACAAACCAACGGAGACTATTGAGCTCAATTCGATGCGATAGTGAGTTCTTGTTCGATGTATTCCCAAACACCCGACGAATTACTTCAAAGTTATTAATCCGCTCACTCCATTCCATTTGGGCCAAAATACGTAAGCGTCGATTGTAGAAAACCACTAGGCGATGGATACCTTCTATCCGCATATTCAAGGTCTCACAACCGTAAAGCAAAACTGATTGTACAGTGGTGCAGTATACGCGACTTTTCAACTTCAATGAAACGTCACGTCGGCGCCACAGGTGTTTGAGTCTTACGTACGCTGCTCGAGCCTTAGAAATGCGGGCAGTTATTTCCTTTTCTGCGCCACCGTCGTTGGTCACGCAGTTACCCAGATACCCATGGGTTCAGTAAAGCCTTTCAAAAATCAATGATTTCACCCCCAACAAGTTATATAAACCACCGCTTGTTAATTGCAGCCATACCGATCGGTCAAGTCTATCAAATGGTGACCAACAGCTCATAAGAGATCCTTTATTGGCTGTTTGTCGATATGAACTACTGCGGAGAATCAAGCATGTACTAACACGAATCGCATATAGTGTCGTCAGGCCACAGTTATTCGAGTGTTCTACTCGTACTTTGCAATCGAACTATCATTCCTGATCAGCTTACGAACTAGGCCGTAGCAAGACGGGTGATCTCGAATATAGCTATCAGTTTCTCATTACATACAAAATGAAACAAATAAGAATAATAACGAATTAAAGTGTCGAACATGAGAATGTAGCATTTAGGGTTTACTGGTAGAAACACGATGATGAACTGGAACTTTGTAGTCTTCACCGAACCAAATAACCGAAATTAACTTCCTTGGGTTATCTAATCCTCCGAGCTAACCCCAGCCAAACAGCTACGTATTACAGTTTCAGGACACTGAACCGTGGGCCAATAGTTTGGACCAATCAAACTCCATGTGGTTAAAAAAAGACAGGTAAGACGAGGATCACACGACCGATGATTGGCTAATGTTTGATTAACCAATCATATTTGTTGATTACATGTTATTTGGTTTCACTCAATAAAGAAACTTCTGCCTCTCAGGCCTTCTTTATACTTCTTGATATCTTGAAATTTTGGCAGACAAATACCAGTGGGATTCTGTAATACGATTGCGGTAGTGCTTGTGATTCCGTATTTCTAAATCCCGATTCGCATCGGTTTCGATTACTGCCCCTCCGTTTTTTTTTGTATTATTTTTTATGTTGTAGCAAGGCAAATTGGTTCTGATAGGGACACTCCCATTGGTTGCTAGAATAGTGCATTCCTTAGCTCGGCCACAATCCACCCTCAATAAGAGACACATTCATCTAACCTGTTCACTCGGAGGACCCATTTCATCTGTTCCAAACAAGCATGATTTTCCGACAACCTACTTATACTCTCATTCTTCGTCTTCCGTTAGTTTTTGACATCAGCGTAATATTCTGTCTCGACGCCATGCCTCGCTTAATTGTTTGGCTGATCATCATGAACATCAGTCACATTATTCGTTGATCTTCGCAAATAGATCCCGTCCGGATGGGGTTACCGGAATTCCATATCAACAGTATTCAATATTTTTAGCACGGTGTTTTCAGTCTGACGGATGAGGAGATAATTTGACTGGTAGCACCATGCAAACCGAAAATACTGCAATGTATCGGAGAAAGATGGAGCCGCCATGCAGTAAATGATGATAAATCATAATCTAGAGTGACGGGGATAAAAAATGAGCTGATCGCTAAAACCTCGGTTTGAGTGCTAAATCGGTATTCCGTAGAATGAGTATTCCTTGAATGTGTGGGCGTTACTTCCCGGCTTCCCTGGTTGCAGAAGAGGGATAAACTCGGGGTGCCAGCCAGAAGGCTTTGGCTAGAAAGCCCCATCTGCAGAACATCAGGACGGATCCCAGAGTCCGTAATCCATTAGTAGCTCATGTCCAGATCATCAGACTCTTCGAAAAGGGTTAGACTTCCATGGTACTCAGTATAGCTCAATGTCCGGTAAACTCAAAGATCGCTTCCACACACCAATAATTTGTGGGTGTGGTTCGTACGCCTTCTCTTGGTTGGTTTGAGATCACGGTTTCATCCAACTACGTGAAGTGAACTTCCAATGGTTCACCGACTCGGTTATAGCCCGGAGATGTTGGTTTTTCGTCCTCTCACTTTGGTGATGACTTCTTAATAACCATATAAGGTCCTCCTTCAGAGTGAACCGCCGGTCGTGGATTGCTAGCACGAAGTAAATACAGGGTCTTCTCAAAGCTGTGAACTTCTGCCACGTACTAATTTGAAGATTATTGCTTTCCAGGAATGAACTACTTGCTAGTAGCATAACTCTGTGTATCCATATAAGGGTAAAAGTAAAACCAATTACGTGGATAGTTCTGTAGCTAGAACCAGCTCTAATGCATAGACGCACACCGCTCAATCACATAGGTGCATGCGCATGTGCATTTGTGCACTGACAACGACACAGTCTGCACTGTGAGTTTTTGAGCGCATTTGACATGGTTAGTGTATAATAAACGAGGGCAAACGTTACATTGAATTCGCCTAAGTCCATTTTGTAGTTGAGTGTTGCGGTACATCTACAGACCGGTCGACGAAATGGTCCGTCGGACCATTGGATCCTGCGCTGTTCCCCATCTCAAGAACGATGATTCAACAACAGACACCGGTTGTCCTATTTAGCACGTAAGCAAATTGTCAAAGAGGTAGGATTGATTGATTGATTGATTGGTTGATTGATTGATTGATTGATTAATTGATTAATTGATTGATTGATTGATTGATTGATTGATTGATTGATTGATTGATTGATTGATTGAAGCATGAATTATGATCTAATAGCAGAGCGAATATACCTGGGTTGGTTGGAATGCAACAGCCCTATTCGGATAAATATCACCTCAGCCAGCACGTTTAAATGGAAGCTGACTGATTTTATCCGGGACTATTTCACTTTCCATTTTCAATCAATCGTATTTTAGACGATGAGAAACTCAAACTATGGAAGGAGTACCACTGCTTAAGGTGCCCGGAAAGTGGCCCTGTTCTTCATAGAGGAGAAATAAAGTGAATATCTACGGTGAACAAGTAATAAACTGTCTCGGTGTTCATGCACACCTCTTCAAACATTTTGACGTGATGAAAAATGATAACAAGAATGCCACTGCTCTCATGTTTATCATTATTCCCGAACAGCCCCTTGTATTGTCGTTTCGAACTGAAACTAAAAAATGGGAGACTCAATCTAGCTAAACACTCTCCACGCGATGTGTTTCCAGACCGGAAGAGTAACTGCAAACTTAGCGCGGCGAGGCAGACGACCTTCAGACATGCACAATGCATGCCTTAACCCGTAAATACTACCAATCTGAAGTCGATGCCATAACAAATTTCTGCTCGAGAAATTCCAAAACACACGGCAGCTAACCTCGAGGTCACTTACTTACTTCTACAGGAACATGTAACTTACGGTAAACAATTGGTTGAAAGTGTTTTTGATCACACAAACCTTTTTTGTCACATGCCAAGACAAAATTCGATCGATGCCCAGGGGGTTGACAATGAATAAGTTGACTAAAACCAAAAGAAAGCAAGAACGCAATTATGACCCAATATTCGATTTTGATCTGAGTGAGAAATACACTCTCATTTCAGATTACATAAAGCTGACACTTACGTCCAAGCATACAAACTTTTCCCTGATTTCTTGATATAAAGACTGAAAATGCGTCCATTTTCAATGCCAGTTACCTATGGAATCCATTGGAATAGTCTAAATCAACCATGACGCTATCGCTGTGACCCGAAAGTAGCTCAGATCACGTGCATTTTATGCGTTTAATCCTGCGAGAATCGGTGTAAGGTTCAGTTAATGCATACCCGGTGGTTAATTCGGAAAAAATTGGCTTTATTTCGTATCTGTATTGTATGGAAAGTATTGTGTCCTCTCATGTGAGCTCCTCCCCAGCGGTTCCCAAACATTTTATGTTATATTTAAATCAGGAGTATGGGGTGATCAGTCCATAAAACGAATGTTGCTGGACAACAATCAAGGTTTACGGTCTGAATAGGCGCTTTGTCCTGAACTCCATAGAAAACGCTAAGGAGTTAGTTGTTGAGTGTTCTAGTGTGAGTTGTTTTTCTATTCTAGTTAACGAACTTCATTATTGCTCACTAATGACTCTCCATATCGCAAATGGGTCCGGCTGCAAACTTCATTTGTTGAACAATCGGTCACTTGGACTTAAGTCATAATGGTAGCGTGCCAAACCATCCGGACCGTCCAAATAGCCATTTTCTAGTCAAGAAATGTGCTGTTGTTTGCCTATTCATTGTTTCCGACAATATGATCTTTGTGCACTCACCTCTATGCTATATCTGAGTGGCTGTTAAGCAAGATACTTTTACTCATTTAGAAGCCTGCTGTGTACCATATATCAACGTTTATAGTAATGCTCTCTCAAGTCAACTTTGTGTATTTTCTAAGCAATCACCAGAGAGTACTACTATTTTATTTGCATCACTTGCAAAAGAACTGGGACACACTCCACAGTGCTCATTTTGACCGCGAATCAACCAGTTTTGTCCGCTATTTGGCAATATTCTCACTGCGTATGCAAGTGGTCGATGCAGTTGTTCTTAGATAGATAGATAGATAGATAGATAGATAGATAGATAGATAGATAGATAGATAGATAGACATATAGATAAATAGACAGATAGTTAGATAGATATTCAGATACATAGATAGATAGATAGATTTGGATGGATATATCACTAGAAAGATAGATAGACAGATAGATAGATAGATAGATAGATAGACATATAGATAAATAGACAGATAGTTAGATAGATATTCAGATACATAGATAGATAGATAGATTTATAGCATAGATAGACAGAAATATGCATAGATATATAGATAGATAAACAATCGATGGACCATAGATAAATAGACAGATAGGTAGATCGACAGATAGATAGGTAGATATATAGATACGGATAGGTAAATAGATAGACAGAATAAAGGGTTCTTTCTCCCAACCCAAATTCTCTACTGCCGTAAGTGAGTTACAAGATTGAAATAGTCCCACAGCGATGGGTTTTGGTCATTGCAGTTTACAATCCATCGCAAATAAC
>UZAN01040286.1:2549-35669 GCA_900618425.1 Echinostoma caproni
GAGGGCGTCCTAAAATATTCAAATTTCTGCGATATATACCAGCTACGCAGGACGGTAGATCTAAATTCCGCTATAAATAAAGAGTTTATAATGGTAACTATTGTGAACAACTAACAGGATTAACCTACTTTTCATCGATCCGGTTTATTTTGTTACAAAACTGTCAACCGATTTTTATACTACTTATTAGCACCTACTACTGGTGACCCTGATATGTCGCAGTTCCTGATATTTACCCACTTTTTCGAATTCCCGAGGGGTGCGACATAGTAGGAGATTGACTGTATTTAAATGAATTGGGATTTTTTTCAAATCACCGTATCAACTTGCAATATACCGAAATAGTACAAAGGTTAAAGTAGATTTATCGCAGTGGAAAATCCTGAAATCGTGACTAATTTCTGATCGTTCTGCTGCGAAGCTCAGCTTTATAAAACTGTCCGGTGATGACGTCACCAAATTACCAATTCGGAGACGCGTGTTCGAACCCCACCACCATCGCCTGACGTCCACCATGGCAGCCCTTTGATTGGACACTTCACCCCTCCTGAAAATTGTATCATTGTGTATTCAATAAAGGAAGTAAAACTAAAAAGATAAAAGAAAAAAGAAAAGGTTTTGGGACTGGTTCGATAGATGAATTCATCCTATATAATCAACAGAACACTATTGGGAAACGGCATTGCAGCGAACTCATGCAATTTGCAAAAATCAGAATGTGTGAAATCAGGCTGTTCCCTTCTGATCTTGATTAGGCATATGGATTAGGTGTTTAGAGTTCAAGTATGGTATAACATACCACCGGAGCCTTTACCATTTATCTATTGAAAACCGTAATACTTCGTGTAAGCATGTTGACTATTTTCATCTAGGCGCTAAGCTGCACGGCATTTTCGAGATCAAAACTAACTCGCAGAGCATGACAAAATTTTCCAACGGAATATTTTCGGATCGACTAAAGCAACTAAACAGCACTTTCCAACAGAATGGATTCCCAGAGACGAAGCCGCAAAAAACAAACACTACAAAAACCCTTAGAAAATATTTTTCATAAACCTGCCTTTTATCAGCAACAGTGTTAGTGTAAATGTTCATTGAATTAAAAATAATCTACTCATTCAAGTCCGCCTCTGTTCGGAGATTGAAAGGTTAAAGTAAATGACTGTCAAATTACCCCCCACATAGACACAGCTAGGATTTGAAGAAATCTCCGTGATGGTGGCATTTCACGCTCTTTCACTGTCCAAGAAATTATTCAAAACATCTGTAATTCTTTTGGATGTCAGCAACATGCTCCGAGACATTTTGTTCCTCCGGGTGCGTTTGTAAACAACTGAGTTGTGAGTTACTCAGATTATAGTTTGAGAATTCCAATACTCAAGCGCAAACCAAAAATAAACAACTTGTGAATTACATGATATATGAAATCTTCCCGTGTTTGATAAGATAGCGCCCGATATGAGATAAATACCATCCACATAGAACTATCTGATCAATAGATGTAAATGTGCATCTTCTTGTTTTTGAACAGTTTTCTAAATTTGAACGAAATCAATATCTTCTGTAAAGGTTCGAGGAAACCAACTGGAATCTAAAATAATGACACTTTTATTTTACGGGTGTCCGTTAGCTTCTTTTAGTCACTGAGGGACTTGACATTATGTGGATGTTCCTGACTGAATTTATCCCCTATTCATTGTTTGCAGTGCACTATCTCTTAGCCCACATTATTCAACAAAGTGTGGAGTATATGCACCAATTCTCGAACATATAACTTCACTACACAGTGTTCAGATGTGCATTGTACTGCAATGGTTCGGACCTTGGGATGATTGAGGCGGCTTGTTCCTGACGACAAATTTATCCTTGATCGGATAAACAACAGCTTCGATGTGATAAATATTTTTCAAACATTTCTGACGGATGGATGAAGACCGTGAGAACGGCGGCTTTAGATAACAAGGGTACATATGAATTTTTGTCCCCTAATGGATTTCCAATGAATCGTTTTCTCATCAAATTCCTTGACTGTTTATTATTTTTCTGATAAATGTAACTAATAGATAAAATTTAAATTCACCAGTGGTACTTGAAAGCGAAATACAATAAACCATTTTGAATAAAAAAAAAATTAATAAAACCGCCTACTTTGTCAATTAGTTCAAAATCTCAGTTCGAAATTTCAGTGCACACAATCAATAATGAAGCAAATCTAAATAAATACGTAATACAAACCAAACGGAATTAGTGGTTCATTTATTTCGAATAAAACGTTGTTTTCTGCTCGTCAAATAAATCTGCCTGCCTAATCGAGGTGCACTGTCAGAGGGGAAAAGGTGCGCCGGTTTGCTTGATTGCCTTACGCCTGCCATTCATTCGTCGTAATCTTATTTCACGTCGTTCTTTTTCTGACAGTTCGTTCGATGAAATCTCCGCGGAAAACTCACACTGAAACAGAGTCATATTTTGTTTACATCAAAGTGAATTGTTGGAACAAAATCCGGAGATCTGACAACGTTCGGTGACAAGATCCAAAAATTGAAATCAGTTTATCCAATTGTTATCTAGAAATACAAGCGAAGTAGGAAATTGTATTGTTACTGCTACCACATTCTGTTCTCCAAAGTGTTCTAAAATCCGGCCACTAAAACAGTGAATCAGCTGTGAGAATTTCAACATGTTTTTTGGATTTTATTACGTATACTCACCCATTTGAATAGTGCTTGTATGCTGCTTCATGGGGAATGAAATATCGGCGTAATTACAGTGAGAATTACAAAAACCAATGAGTACATACCGAGATAGAGTCTAGTAAATCTGAATTGCCGCTTACGAGATCCACTTCGGATTCCTGATCCAACCAGCTCATTTTTTCCGCTTCCCAAGTTCCATTAGTATGACCCGGCAGGTTTCTTTCAACATGGTTGGCTAGTTTGGGATTACGTGTATCTGTTTATTTAAACTAAATATTTCTGGGAAAATTCGACTCAGTTTTGGTGGATCATACGCAGAATTAACGGTTAACAAAAATAGAAAATGTTAGAGGAAAACTGTTTCTCGTAGTTGATTAAATTTTTTCCTCCAAAGGAAAAATCTACCAGTAAACCTACCCGCAAAATCTACTTTTGGCTTCGATTGATCGTAGCTGTCATCCGGAAAAAAACCACATGTGATGGTTCCCCTCCTCCCCTCGCGTATGCCAGTCAGACCAATACACTACTTGGATGTTGAATCAACCTCCATCAGCAGGAAACCAATTAGACCAGCCACCTATCGCATTTGCAGGTGCTCTTATATTCAGCTCTCCCGAATGAACACAATGAATTGCAAAAGTGCGGTGACCGTCGGAGTATATCACATGAGATAGTTGCTTTCGTATTGACTCCGAAGGTGTCAAAATAATGTTTGTTCGGCCTTGTCTTGTTCCAAAAATTCTTTTCCATTTTTCTCTGACAGTCAGCCTAAATCCCGTTCATGACTCAACGTGATTCACTAATAGATATGCCTTACATAATAAAACTGAGACTGGGGTAAATTTACGTATTTTTTGAGCTGACAAAAATAATTTCAAATCTTATCTGGTATGGAAGTGGTAGCAATTGTATGTTCCTTTATGCGTCTGTAGAATGAGAAATCTCCTTCCAACTAGGCACAGCATACTGGTGACAGATTTAGAGCCATGAAGCAGACGCTAAAATGATGGCAATCTCCGTGAAAAGACGGACGTGGTCAATGCACTGATGCTTAGTATCATGTGACGATACCAGATGAGTTACCACAACTCGCATGATATGAGATTACGTTTCGAGTGGTTCAAGCCTCGGAATACCTTTACAGAAGTATTTCTTCCAGTTTTAGACAGTTTATAGCCTGTTTTTTGGTTTCGTTTCTTTTGTTTATCGTGAGCAGCGCACTTGTAAGCATTCAATTAGCTGAGATACTAAACAGATGTAAACAACTTGTATTGAAGCCCATTTGTTTGTATATATTTTCCTTTCATATCGTGAGCCTTGATTTGTGCATATATTGGCATCGCCTGAGCATCCCGAAGTAACGAAAAACGATTTGAATCTGTTATCCTTCGTGTGAAAATCCGTCACTTCGGTGGTTGGTGCAAATGTATTCAATACTTAATGAAGAGTATTTAAGACCGACCAGAACTAAATCAATTCTTCAAACTTTTGCTGTGTTCAGCATTAAAATAAAACTGGCACGCAGGCCATTTTATGAGCCTTTAGCCCAGTTCCTTTATGATCCTGTAGTAGGGATCATAAATGCATGTCTGAAACATTTTACTTGCAACGATGTGATTCTCTCTGATTGAATCTACATTTTCCACGCTAATTAACTACGAACTTACTACAAAGTCGTCATACGTCGTTTCTGTTTAAACACAGCCGCACCAAGATAGGTAGTCAGACGGACCCCGATCGAATGGCTGGTCGCTGCAACATTTTAAAATCTTTGGCGTCAAAAGCATGTCGGCAGGAGTGAAGAGATTTCACACTGGCTTTATTCAGACATGTGGTATTTGTGGACACCAACACACACGCGCATGGATACGCCCAAGGCAGTACACGCCCATCAGTATAAAGAACATTCCGACTGGTAAAAACCCCAAACGAGCGGACCGATTTGTTCATCGTCAAATGAGATTCAGACTAGGATATGTTTCATATATAGTTGGTAAGTTCTGAACGGTTTCAGATAACTGACGGAAGTCGTTGTCATTGGAGTAGGCTTACACGGTAACAGCACTGCGCTATAAGCAAGGGTGAACGCATACGCAAAAAAGCACACTGTCGATTAGGAAGTCCGTTCAAGGTGAACGCTCCAGGAAGTCAAACGAGACCCCGGCGATCACGGAAGTCACAAACAAACACAGAATGTGATTTCTGATTGGTGCTGATAGCACTTCCTATTTCGTCTACTCTCATTTCACCGGGACAGGTATTTTCTCTAATAACTTGAAGAATTGATGAACAAAATATTTTTCGGAATGAAATAAAACCGATAAAACAAGGTAATATAAGAAAATGTGTATTTTACAAACTATCTTAAACGTAAAATGGAGTGAACTAAATTATCCCGAATGTATTTTTGTTCTCATTGACATCACTTGGAAAAAACGTAAAGTTTCCATCACAAAAAAGAAATAAATGGCTCTCGCATTTCTGTAGATTGTTAATCAAACATTTTGGAGACAAAAAGCACAAGTTCCCATTTGATGTTTTGCATTGAAAGGCTTGTTCCATTTTCATTGCTTTCAAATCAGTTCATAGAATATTACTTTGTGTCGGGATTGTTTTGAACTGAGCGCTCCATATTGAACCCAATACTCATATCCCGGAATTATCAGTGTCGAAAGTGAGCAGTTTGGCGTGTCGCTTCTCCGCATTCCGATCTCGGCATTCATTCAGACGACCCACCAAGACCGAGACTGAAGGCTGAAACGGGGCATACGGCTGGAGTCAGTTATGCACAAGGAGCATGATTAATGTGGAATGTCAAAGTTGGTGAAGTGAGATCAAAGACCGAATATCCTCTCGCGGACACACTGTGATTGTCGAGCGGTTGTCTCGACCCGAATCGTACGTATCAATTTTGGAATTTGCAGACGTTTCCCATTGCAGCAGGTATGGGCACACATACACAAACACAGACGAGCAAACAGGCGGGAATAGACATAGGGGATCAGTTCACGTCGATCTTTTATCAGGAAATCCGTGCGAAAAAACGACACGTTCTTTTCATGATGTATTGTGAAGTACCGTTAAGGAGACATGCGAGGTTTGATAATGAAGATAGACACTGGATGTAAGGAAGGATGCACAAGGGGAACAAACTCGATTTTTTTGCGGTAGAACGACTGAGAGAAATTCTTCAAACCAGATGTGGTGTGTGGTTGGGTGGTCAAATACCAGTATACGGTAGGATGATCATTTTTTCTAATTCAGGGGGTGGGTGAGGAAGGAGGTTCGTCCTCCCCCTCCAAAGATTGCATGCATGTCACACCTCCGCTCTATGCGTCTTTTCGATTTGCATAAAAATGGCTCGAACAGCTGAAGAAATTTGAGCAGTGCACGGTCTGCTGGGTCAAATGAAAATAATGAATATGATCATCATCAGCGTCGTCGTCATCATCATCATTATCATCATCATTCTGTGGTCGGGCAACAATATGAAGAACTGTGAAATATCATTAGGGGTAGAAAGGAACCGATTTCTTCATTGTAAAAATCAATTACACCGGGATCAAGATCATTCACGCCAAACGAAAAGTAACTTGATGAACTAGCTTGTAATTTCAATCCAGGTTTGAAATAATCAATTGTATATCATGAGTGTAGAGTTGTGTACATGAATTTACGATTGTATAAGGAAATATGGAGGAACTCGATAAAAAATTTAAAAAACGACAAAGGTACTAAATACACTAACGCCTTCGCAAAAAATAAAGAACATTTTCTCCAACTGTGAATTAGGTTGACACAGACACATTACGCTAATTATGTATGTAACCAGACCCCAGTTTGCATTCACAGAAATGATTAGAAAAACCCGAGTCATTTGCCATTGTCAAGACTCCTACATACCATTAATCACCTAAAATCAATACGTTTCCTACTTCAAATGAATCCGTCAATGTGACTTCTGGTGAGTCCAACGTAAGTTAAACTTAGTCTACCAGTAACATTCTTCCGCGAATTTCACATGGTAAGCGACGTTTTGGGCATCAAACCTTATGGAGTGAACCAAGTTACCCGAAGTACTCGTCCAGTTGTAACAAATTCATCTATTCATAGTGAAGCAAAACTCATCTTGTGTGAAATAGTGAGCTAAAATGAACGTATCTCTGGGATGAAATCTGTGTGTTTGACCCACTAGAAACGCTATCTATGCCCATGATTGTTCACCAAATGAGCTTTGGAGGCAAATGAAAGAACCCGCTGTTAACTGACCTCGATAGAGCAGTTGAGAAAGAAAGTCACGTCGAGTTGAATCAAATATTCGGGCATATATGCTGCTGTTCCCGTAGCGGGTTTGACCTAAAAACTGTGTAACCAATAATCCTCTCATTGACTACTGCATTCTGTCCTCAAGGCTAATCGTAACTAGCAGATACCTATGGTTTCTGGCTTCATAATTTGCTCCGTAGCGTAGTTTTAAACCCCTGTTGCATTTTGTCAAATCCTAATTGCAGTGGCCCTCCAGTGCACCGGGCTCACTCCTGCCAAAGAGCACTGAAGTAAAATTAATCTCGAAAGTCTCTCCGAACGGTAGATGTGTTATTCTTGCTTCTATTTCCGGGCTGAGATCTATCACAAACACACACTGAGATATAGAAGTTTAAACCCCAGATGAACATTCCTTCAGAGCAACATTTTTATTTATTTCAAAAAATTCATCTAGATGAAACTTGTTTGGAGATGTGATGGAACGCAGAAAAGAGGTAAATGAAAAGACACCTTACAAAAGTAACTTTATCTGATCTCAGTGTGTGTAAAACAGCTGAATCAAAATTAAATACGTAGGTAAATATATTCCAATGACGCATGTACGTGACAAGAGTGTCCGTCAAGAAAGTCATGGAGCGGTTTTCGGCCATCATGTTTGAGCGGCTGGAATGTATTTCGTTTTTGACACGCATGTTACAATTATTCAAAAACGGTTTACTGTGTAAACAGATGTCTGCTTGAGGAACAGTCACCGCAGTCGACATGATCCGCAATTCTTGATCAATTTGAACTCATGTGCAACGGCATTTACCCAAGTCACACAACTCAGAGGAGATTGGCAGAGTGGTCCCACGTGAATTGATCAAACTAAAAATCAAGCCACGCAAACGACCATATATATATATATACAACTAGTTCTTAGTCGCAATGCACAGCGATGCTTCTTCTCGTCAACTTCAGCTTAAGAGTGGCATGCTGATGCCCCTGTAGTGGTCTACTTGATCATTCAAAGTGATACTTCAGTCGATGTCTTTCTGGTTAGGTTGATTTTATGATTGACTGTAAGTCAAATAATGGACTGCTGCTGTCCTCTTATTCGTTGAAGGTTGTCTTGAACACTGTATTGGTTGATAATTCTGTAAGCTACGTCCATGTATTACTTGTTTCGGGGAATTCGTTCCGATTCTTTTCTGTTTTCCTCCACGTGCCACTGTCCACCGCAAAATGATAACACAAAGTGGATATACGGATACAAGTGAAAAGATAGCTTTACTGCAGATGCAACTGGGCTACCGCACGTTCAGTTACTGCTCAATACAAGCATTTGGACGTTGGCATTTGCAAAGCTCATGATACCTCGTCTGAATCATGTACATAAACCAAATTGTTTAGCCTATGAAACAATATTGCACAATTACGACGATGACCATGTAAGAACGAACTGTGTTACTCGGCATGGGTAGGAATACTTTTCTTTCAATTGCTAAACGCACACATCGTCTGTTCCTTGCATTTTTCATTGTGTTCCTTCAACATTTCACGACGTAAACCTATCCTTATCTTCAACTGACCAACACACAAATAATACCGTTTTTGAAAGTAGTGGATCCTTGTGCATACAAATACGTTCATAAAAAATGTTTATGCAGCTATATTCCGTGTGTCGGTTAAAACGATTTGGTTATCCCAATGCCAGAAAAGACGACTTCAGGAATAGAGAATTTGGTGAGACTGCAACATATTAGAGCTCACCAACAGTATCGGTTTTGTTTTTCTTGAACATTTTCAAATTGGGGCGTTGTTAGTTGCGTATAAGACAAAATGATTGAAATACGTATTCTGTGAAAAACGAGATATTTAGTAAATTGCACTTAGTGTTCAGAACACCTCGACTTGGACAGACAGTAAACTGGTTGCCGCCTTTCGATATCCAAGATGCATAGTGGCGACCAGTCGCAACAGTGACTCAACACAATCAGTCTAACAATTAAAGAATTGAACCGAAAAGAAAATGCAGACGGTGATCGATCACACTGGACAAGTCTTTGATCAACTGGTGGATCCTTATTGGATTTTCCGGTACTTCTTATGGCGAATACGCTTCAACGAAGCCAAGAAACATTCCTCGGTAAAATGGCAGTTTAAACTCTGGATGGTGGTAATTGAGGTTTTCTCATAGATAAATGGTACTTAGTGGGTAGGACCGGGCAATTTACATTCGATTTCCAACTCAAATCCTTGTCTATTTTGCTATCTGTAAACCTCCCATTAGATGTCTTTACAAACGTTTGCCAAAGTTAGTTATATTGTTGAACTATAATGCATAGTACATAGCCGAGATACCTAAAACGTCGAACAATACCACTTCAACCGTCTTGTCGTGACCCTTCCGGCATTTCACAATCTCGGTTTTACTATTGGCGAGAAAGCTCTGTTCCCGGAATGAGCGCTTAGTATTAAATTAGGATACAATCAATGTCCGACATGTGACTGCTTCTGTACGGTTAAAAAGCGTGAAAATCAGTGGATCATTTTTAATTGATCCCTTACCCACCGATGGGTCACAAGGAATCAAATAAGATAAAGAAACATTATAAAGACGTTTGCTTGAAGTCAGCAAGCTTGCTGTGCTCTTCAGCCTTTCGTGCGAAACGCTTCATTGGGCTTCCTAACTTTAAAAAAACATGTAGCCGAAGTTGATGGTTCTAGTAAGTTGGTATATTTGCACAGCGTTGTAGCCGCAACTGTTTAAACGAAAATAACGTAATTCAGCGTTGTACATATCGCTTTGTATGCTTCGTAATTACTGTCTGATTCTCTTACATGAAGATAAACGCCTATAGCGCAAATAATCTATGGTCCTAATGCATTCATTTCAGTATTTCAATCTATTAAACTTTCGATGAATAAGCTCCTTTTACACCTTACCGAAAAACGGAATTTGTCATAGAGAGCAAACAAATTTATACCTTCCATTCACACATTTATTTGTTCTGTAGAGTTGCTGTGACGTACAAACCAATAAGATTTTCTAGAGTATTATCAGAACACAGGAATCAGAACAGTGACTTCACGAGATTTCCAACAATCTTCCATTTTGAAAGCAGGCAGTGAGCTGAGGAATACATCGTTTCAGCGATGTTCATATATTGGTATGCCACGTGCCACTTGTTTACTGTTTTCAAGTTCATACAATTTCCTCCCTTGTGAACATATCTCGATTGAGTGTGTATCTGATCGACTCAAAGAACACAGATCTGGATCACAAAAATTTACTTCACGTCTGCGGGGTCATATTATGAAAAGTCTGATTGGACTAATGTTTCTGGTTCATACTGTAAGCAGTAAACTTTATTTCGAAGTCTTGATGCAGTACATCGTGTCACTGTTGGACACAGGTACTCAGACCATATTCCAAAGAGGTTTTGTGCTGACACGTCGTTTCCATCTCGTTAGATTGAATGCCTTTCGAATCGGCTTGATGAAAGGTGAATAAAAACAGTCTACAAAATCCGCAGATGGGTTCAAAACTGCTTTCAAGGAGGAATGGGGCTGTGTGAAAACATTTCCTAGTTGGAAGCACCACAGGATAGTTAAATGCTGCTAAATCATCAGAGTTGGGTGCGTGAGTAGGGAACAGAAGGCATTTTGGTAAATTGAGTATCTCGAAATACGACTACACACTCGTCGTACTAGCACAAGTGTCTCTCGACCTTGACTTCTCGATCTGAGCAGCTTTCGCCGTACCTGTTATGCTTGCGCATGTTTGCGCATGCTCATTCATTGTCTGCGTTATCACTTGGGTGTCTGTTTTCACACCGGTTAACAAATGGTATGCAAATCAAAGGAATAATTACTTTACCACTTTGATTGCTCACTTGTTTACCGCATATATATCACTAGCTGGAATGGTCAGTTGATCGTAAGTGGCCACGCGGTCTCCATCAAGATCAAATCCATTACCTACTAAATAGATCAGTCAATAACAAATCTACATCTACGAGACCAACCATTGCATTTATCAGCTTAGCTTCAGGCATCTTTTTGACAGTGTTGAGCAGTGTGCTCTCTTATGCATCATCCACTTTCAACAATCAAACGATTATTCTACAGGACAGCTTCCAGCCGAAACCGAGTGAACAACGTTCAGGATTAAATATGAAACTAAATGGGGGAGCTAGGGAGAGTGGTGAGAACGTATTATGGATATACAGGTCAACTGAAAACAACTGTGCGAGTTGTACCGAAACTTGTTGGCAACGTGCATACTGCGCTTCCAACAAACCATAATTACGTTGTAAATTTCGAAATATGCCCATACTCGCATTTAGAACACAAATTTCAGGCGAACAGTTATTTTTAATAACTCATAATCATGCCGTTACAGTTTATATGAGAGGAAAAATCCTAGGGGTTGGGAAGAGAACAACAAAATGCGAGAAAATCGTTCACTTCGTGTGTGCGTGTCTGTATTTGTGTGTGCTGCACACTGCATTCTCAGATCTGTGCTTCCGGGGTTTGCAGTTATGTCACGACGGTCGTGTGACCCAGTTTTGAGGGATCGGTGTTGTTGTGTGAAACTGTTTGTGTGCGGGCACGGCGGCATGGGGGAGGAGTGGGTTCGCGAACCCAGGGGAGATAAGACGTTTCTGGGCCCATAGTTCGGGGGTCAAGTGCTTGATACAGATGGCCTCAGCTATGACCAACGCACGCATTCTGACGTATTTCAACCGGATCGGGGGACCTGATAAGTAATGCGAAATGCTTCACTAAGGTTAACAAGATGGCCAGTGTCTACCAAGTGAGCGAGACTCGCACTTGCGATAGATCCGAAACCATCTCGACTCAACCAGCGGGGCTGGTGTTCTTTCGTGCAGATGGATGATAGCCGAACGGCCTACTAGAGTGCGTAACAAACACATCTGAACAAGTAAATAATCATGGAAGCGATCAAAATCGTTAGTCTATCTTTATTCCGCATGGTTATCAGTGGCGAACTTTTGAAAGAGCAGCGTAGCTGCGCGGCGCTGAATGTGGCTTTTAGCGCTCCATTCAGTCGTCTTATGAGGGTTTCAACGTCAACTTCATTCTTAAAAGAAAGACTAATGAACAGGTCCTTCTTTTTCACCATATCAGCGTGTACTTTTGGTATCTGTTTCATAATATTTCGTTAAATGAAGCAGTCGGGATAGCCATTGCTTCTGAACACACTGAAGAGAAATTTGAGTTCATCTTTCAATACTTCTTTTGAGCAGATTCTTCAAGCTCTAGATACCAAATATTTTATCAGATTCCTCCTCAGCTTGATCGGGACATAACTGTAAATAATCGTGTATTGGCCACTCCATGTTTTCTTGCGGTACACACAGCATTGTATAGATCGATCTGGTCTTCTAATGAGGAGTACATCTGGAAACGACATTTGATCATCTAATTCTACATCCTTTGTAAATGTTTTGGTCTTGCATAAGGAGTTGAACTTTCTCGAAGTTGATCCAGCTCACAGTTTAAATCAACTATACAAAATATGTCATCTACATACCGACTATATTTATGAAGACTAGTAACGGTGCCTTTTAGGTGGTGATTCTCCAGCATCGTCACGAAAAAAACCGCCAAAAGAGATCCTAGTGGTGATCAGATTGCTACTCCATCCTTTTGTCGGTAGCCCGTCCTTTTGAAAAGAAATTGAACGTTATACGTACACCGAAATAAAGGTTTGCGTAGTGCTCCTGTGGGTAACCCCAAATTAACCGAATTTTCAGTAAGATGTTTTAAGATGAACTGGATGGTTTTCCACTAGTGGTACATTTGTGAAAAGTGACGTGATCTCCATGGACAGTACCAACTTATCTGAGACGTCTATATGTCGTATTGCTTCAATAAATTGAAAGGTATCCTTAACACTATACCGATAACCGTTTCCTTTCGGGTTCAAGGATTTCAGCCAACCATTGAGCGACAGCATGGTATGGAGAATTAGTCATCGATGGGATAGAACGAAGGGGGAACCTGAGTTTTATGAATTTTTGGCAAATCATATAGTCTCGGAATGCATGAACCGGTAGATCTTGTGCATTCATATAGTTCACTGCTTATGTAACCCTCCTGATTGAGTCGTTTCAGTATCCTCATGATTTGTTGTTCAGTCTGGTGTGTTTTGTCATCTTCTGTTGGTGTGGTTGTGAAATTGCTCTCATCCGATACGATAGCTAGCAGTTTGTCAGTATGATCCTTCTTGTCCATGATCACAATCCTGGTTCCTTTATGTGTGACTAAAAATTTTATCTTTAATATGGGTCAGTTCACGTAGTGCCTCGATGTGCTTCTTGGTAACTGGGTCTGCAGTGTGGGATTCAGTTTTGCAGCATAAATAACAAGCGTTAACGTGAGTTGATTTGAAAGCTTCCATCTCTTTGATCGAACTAGGCACCAAATCCCGTGTCTGACTAAACAGGTTTCCGACTTGTACCTCCAAATCCACGAACTCATTTTTATTTCTTTTAGGAAAACAAAACTTTGGGCCTAACGATTGAACCTCGATCTGCGTGTGATTCAGACTAATAGTAGATAGGTTATAGACGTACCTCTCAGGTTGATTAAGGAAACTGCATTGCGGTATCTGTTTGTCCAACGCTAGCCTCATATTTCATTGTTCCCCTCCCAACCCCTTGGAATTTTCCCGTCATATAAACGGTATAAACGGTATGATTATGAGTTATTGAAAACAATTGTTTGCCTGAAATTTGTGTTTTAATTACGTTGATCGAAAAATTATTAGAAAATTTGGTGGGCTGGCGAGTTTAATAAGGAAGCCTATTTATCAATGACGTGAAATGACAGTACATATAGAGACCCGTTATTAAACCGAAATTGGGTCTACTCTGGAGACAAATCAGTGTGAGCTACTAGAAGATATTAGATCAAATGTTCAACCTGAGAAAGTTACCCAAAGAGTTATGAACAAAATATCATGTATTGATTCTCACCTGTCGAGGAACGAAGCTAGCTCACAGGTCTGTGATTGAATAAACAATTTTGACTTTAGCAACTGTGCCGATGAGAGACAGCAATTTTAAATAAAATTCCACGGTGATGAATTCGGATTCTATTGAATTCTATCTTTTATGACGAAAATAAAACTACAAGCTAAGGCTAAAATCATTGAATATTTTTCAATGTCTAATCTCCTGCTTACCAGTATATTACTGTCGATGTTTGAAAGGTTGGCCTTCTATACAGTCTCTCATGGGTATAAATCGTCGCGTGCGTAAACCAAATAGGAAAAGTATACCAGTAAACGATTTGCTAGGTTATGCGTGAATTTTATTTAACTTTACCAAGCAGGCTACCAGTACCTGCTTGTTATGTTGGCACCTCTGAAAACAAACGGACAACGAGATTCGGTAACGCGCAATGTCGCCTGAACAGGAGGTGATATTCATGAAGCCGGAATTTTGTGTGTATGTATGGCCCTGCGTGAGTGTACAAATAGTCGTTCACGTTTTCCCTCACTAATAATGGCCGTAGCAAACGTCTGTCGCGTCGGTATGCATGAATGCCATCGCGTGGCAGAAAACAGGAATCACTGGCAGAGAAACCGGGGTTGGTTGAATAATATCGGGAAAATGATTCACTATCCTGCAATTAGAACACGTACATACTAGAAGAATATAAAACCTTTTAGACAGGTAACATTATCGTATGTTGCGTACGCATCACGTGACCTTGTAGAGTTGAAGTTAGGTAACGACAATTGAATAGCACAAAAAACATGATGGCGATTCCTGGTAACCTTTGCTTTGAAGTTCGGACTGGGGACCTTTGCTATGCTTGAACAACATAAACTTAAAATGCAATCATTATTCTGGTATTCCTTGTAAACCGCTTAAACCCACTTTTATTATGTTACGCATTGGACAAATGGAAAGACATTGCATGATTGGGTCACTGAGCATGTTTTGGAATGTGCTGTTTGCAGTCCTACAACCTTGAAACATTTTAGGTCACTCAATTTTCCCCCAGTTAAGGCTTAAATACTAAAGGCCCAAGTAATATGCAAGAATTTCAATTACCTAAATTGCTATTATTTACATCACGATCAGAATTATCACATAATAAGTACGCATTTGAATCTCATTTAAGCTCAATAACAGAAGATAGAAACATAAAATCAGAAAGAACAAACTAATTTGAGACCAGAATCAAATCTTTTGTGAAATGTGCCGATCAATAAGGTCCTTCTGATCACGTGTACACGGGGGCAGGTATAACTTAATCTCACTGGATAGCCACACGAATTGTGCTTTTCAAAAACAGCAATGGAAATGATTCACAGTATGATATTTCTGTCAAAAATAGTTAGTTTGCGAAACATATTTCTCTAGCAGTTTAAAAATAGGATACTAACACTGAAGAAGTTATTATGGATTTATATTTTCTACCGCATGGCATTGTTGGTAAATTTATCCATTAGCATTGGAGGCAAACATAAGTCCGGTGTTGGAATGTGAAGATGAGGCATTCACATTTTTATCCAACACAGTGTGATACAGTGTCTTTACTCAAATGATCTCGAGGTTGCTTTGAATCATATTATATTCTGTGCGATAAATCGCAATGGTAAATCTTGTGCCTGAAATAATACTTGGTTAAAAGGAGTCATTTAGTTTGGACGGCCAGTTTTGTGCAACATGAAAGAGCACTGAGAAAGCACCTCGAACCGATTACCATGTTGCCAAGCAGGAAATACCTGGGCTTGCATTTCCATGTGAGCTACAACATGGGCACAGTGGTTTGCGATGATGACAGTGTACAGTACTTTTTGTCGACCTTTACGAAAACTTCAGTCGTGGAGCCCTTAACTTACCAATTATTAGGTCATATAGCAAACAATTAACTCCGTCTTTGAATTGAAGCAACAATCGACCCTGGAAAAAGTGTTTTAACGCTATTGGAGGTAACTAATGGAACTACCTATTGTTTCGGCCCCATGGAAGATGAAACTCAGCGCGACGCAGACAAAACTGTGGCTAATCGGCATACAACAGGAATTTGAATGTTCCCAATTCCAGCTCATATATTCCCTGTTGATAGCAATCTGACAGCAGCATACCTTTGTTCCAGCTGTAACGTTCCAAATGACAGTGAGTTCCAAAATGTTGGGAAAGGTCAATAAATTCCCATTCCTAACCCTATTAAAAACCATTATCTAGTGTCCCGGTCTCGCTTTTCACCCTGTTCATTATTTCCTGTTGATCGTCGGAAAACAAAAATAATTGGAATGCGATCGATCCATGTCCATGTCGAATGCAAATCCGTTGACCGGAATTCGATGTGTCAAGTTGTTATTCATCATAAGTGCTAACTGCAACGTGCTGTTCAGAAAAGTATTTCGAACGTGTGCACGCACGTGTCCTAACAAATGATCATTCGAAAGTCTCACAGGATGTTGTTCATTAAAGTGGAAGGCAATCTACTAGTGTCACATACTTTCCTTTATTATCCAATCAGCATTGTGTGTGGTTCTGTAACCGAGCTATTTGGACGAGTATGGTTGCCTAAAGAGAGAATGATTTTCGAGGAAGAAAAAGTGGTCACATTGCAATTGAAGAACTAGCGAGAGTTGATAGTTTATCACTTTGTATAATCATCTGCGTTGGTCGTAACAAGCAGTAATCATAATAATTGAGACTTCAATTCGGAACTGCAATTAAGCGTACACCTTGTTCAATTGCCCAAAGCAGAGAAAACGTCTTCAAGTTTTATCTTTAATCCGCCCAATAGAATCTATTTTATCAGAATATTGCTATCAATTACTGTTATTTCACCGATTTCGTCTGAACATATTTATTTGCTGACTAAAACAAGTTGTTTCATGCACATTTGTTTATGGATTCAATCCGAAATGTGTCATGTGACTGCACAGTATATCTCACTTTTTTCTTTTTCTTTTACTTCCTTTTATTGAATACACAATGACACCATTTTCAGGAAGGGGGAAGCGGCCAATCAAAGGGCTGCCATACAACACACAAATGGGGAAAGTCAGACTGTGGTGGTGGGATTCGAGCACATCTTGGGGGTGATAACTTGATGGCGGTACCACCCGGCCACCACCACCCCAGGAGGGACTATTTCCGAAACAAATAAAATAGCTTTCAACTTGTTCGGCGAGTGTACCGTTTACTAAAATACTGGTGGCAAAACATTTCTTGTCACAGATATTGCTTTAGTGCCAAATGCAAAGGAGGGCAACATTCAAGACATTACGCCCAAGTTCGAATGAAGCAACCTGCCGAAAATCAAATATACAATCTAGTCTGATTGCTTTGAACTCAAAGCAATGCTGAAGATTATATCCATTTCCGACGGCTTATCACGTAAAACAATCTAGGAAATTCGTGTGGTCTCTTCGTACAGGATGAACCAGTAAAACAGTTTGGTACTGTTTGTTGGCTAAATAAGATTGCAAATACTGGGTAACGAATAGGATGTTGTAAGCAGTATTGTCACTAATGTATCATCGTAGTGCTCGCGTGTGACGTTGGGAGCATTTGGGCGTGATGTTAAGAATCAGGGGAACAATGAACAGAGGGAATGTGACCGTAAACGCTAACATTCAACAATCGTAATGTGCTTCCGAACGCTAATCGTTCTCAATATTTTTAAGACTGTAACATTCTTTTGTGTGAACATATTATTTACGGCAGTTTCTTGTTGAGGGGTATATAAGTGGCCCACTTGAAGGATGGCGCTTAATATAAGCAATTAAATCAATTCCTAAATTTAACTTAGTGAATTGCAATTAAGAACTAATTGTTCACATTAGGGGAAACAAGACACTAGGCTTGACTGCCCCAGCGATGCTTATGTCCGAACATAATGGTAACCAGTATGAATGCGCCACAAACTTTCTTATCCGTTTTAACGGCGTGGATGATAGTCTCATCGGTGGGTCTAGCACGGATAATGTTTAAAGAACTGCACAATTTAAAGAACATGGATACTGTTAGTTTGAAGAACTGGATTTAACTAAAAAGTAAGAGACACATTTTCCTAACTGAAATATACATAAACTGAGCTGTGGCTTGTGAAAGATAGATAAAAGTATACACGGAACGTATGTAATGCAGATCGATTCGATACAAAGCTAATATCTGAGTTTCCGCTTAGTTCACATGTATTTGAGATATTCATTTCTATTCTATGGTTAGTGTTTTTACAGAAGATTGCTGAAGAATCTTCTGAGTTGTGTGTTAGTTCATTCGTACTCGTGAAAACCTTTGCGTTTACTTATCAGTCAAAATGTTCAGGTAAATGCAATACCAGTTTAAAACTGCACAGAACACGTGTGCCGCGACAGTCAACTTTCTCAAACTATATCGGGTTAATCGGCACTTTCCATTGCTAATCGGTTGTCAGTAGCACTGCTAAATGTGTCCGCAACGTTAAGTTTATGTAGCATTTTCAGTGCCTGACTACCACATTGGAGTTTTGTCACATTTTTCTGACTTGTCTCACAGCTATCAAGCATACTTTATTTTATTTTAACCAACTTATTTTTCTGTGTCCCTGTGTCTTTGTCCAGTATTATTACATTAAGAAAAGCATTGAAAAAATATTTTCTATCACTAAATAAAAATGCCGTTCCAAAGGAGGTAAACAGCTCGAACGCTGAGTGATTCCCGCATCGGACAGTGCATGAATATATCTGGACTTGTGTGCAAGAGGGCATTACCACAGTAGGCGGAAGGGGAATAGCAGTAGGCGAAACTTCTTGAGTGAATAGTCTTGGTTGATGCTACCTGTCTCACCTTATGTTGCATAGTGACAACACAGTATGTTTATTATTCCTTAAATACGGGTTCTAATATTTGGCACACATACGTTGTCGAAAAAAGTTACATTGGTTAGGCTGAAAACATTGGATTGTGATTTGGTGCGACATTATCTCTTATTTGTGGTATTTGCTGACGACTGGATTACCTTTGTGTGCTCACTATAGTTGATGAAAACTGTGGAAGTCCTGATTGGTTTTTATGCTTGGCAAGAGAAGAATATTGTGAAATATTCAGATTCCAAAATGAAACTAGGTCTACGTGGGCCGTTGTATATTTAACCTATTCAACTGAGTGCCTAAAAGGAAAAAACAAGAAAAATCGCGACTATGATTCGATCGACTGCTTCAGAATAGCCACACCGAAAGTAATGGGGTGTTGTTTTATTTGAACCCACGGGATTTCAGCATAAAGTAAAACAATATATTACCCCGAAAAAACATTCCAGTCATCCAGTGCATTTCGTCGTGCATAGATCAAATAAAGAGTAAACTGAAAAGATTGGTAGAATTTCACATACGTCTCCACCTGAACGGTTCTTGTTAGCAGTGCGAATACTTCGACCCAGTTGGGGATCAAACCCGGGATCGCACAGGGAGAACACAAGCATATTACCCACTCAACCATGGTGCAGCTAATCAAATCGTTTTACACTTCCTCTATACACGATATAGAAGAATCCATCTATGCGAGCCTGAAGAATATCGCACTATGCTCATCTCGTCGATAGACTCCAAGGTTTTCGCTCGATTGGAAACATTTCAGCTCTACCACTTGTTCTATTTGTTAAGTGCTGGGTTCGTTCCCCGGTTGTATTTATGGATCTGCATTGGTGGTGAAAACCAATCAGATGGGAACAGCTGTGCAGTGCCTTCTAGCTGTTTTATTCACGCTTTATGTGAGGTTCAAACTGAAGACCCACCGTATAATTGAATCAAATTGTCTACTGCTCTCATGAACTAAATAATTTGATTTTTCTAGGTATTTCAATGTTCCTTGAAGCAAAATAAGTTTAATTAGAAGAACCAATAATGTCTGAGTTCCGGAAACATGTTTTAACAATGAGATTGCACAATATAAGCAACAACACAACGATTGTGTGAGCACGTTGATAAGTGACCATGTGAAACATATAATATAGTACTTATTTTCTTACCGTTACTAAGTGAATATTCAGCAATGTTTTTGAGTGTATAATTAGAAGTATTTTATTTTTATACAGCTAACTTAATTTTGTTCACAGTACGCAGCACCGGTTTTACAAGGTAAGGTCATTCAATAGGTGAGGTATTTACACAGTATGAGACAACAACACAATGCAAGTATTCGAAATTCAACCAGCTGAAGCCTAAGTTTTACTTATCAGACGTGCTACTAAAAATACTCAGAGGTTCTTATGGTACAAAGAATAATTCATCTTTTTCTGAAAAATATTAAATGATCTGGAAACGGAAAGAAAATGAACCTCGGTTAGCAAATCGGGCCTTATCTGTTAGTGTTGTGAGATACTACTGACATTTATGAGTAATAATCGGAAAGGGACTCCGAAGAGGTTTGTCACTTTAATGTGACAAAGCAGAATTTCAGCATTTGTCCTCGTTGTTTCTGAGCATCTTAAATATAGCGGTTCCATGTATACCTTTATATAACACCTTAATTTTGTACCCGTTTCCATGATTTCATTGTAATTCAAATAAATGAGCAATTTGGAAGCATTTTTGGTCAAACAGAAATACCTAGAAAACCTGTAAAACTATCGAATTATTCAGAGTTCGGGAAAATTCCGTGCAACTGAAATCAATAAAATCAATCTACCTTATGTCTATCACCAATCCAAGTGAGAAATGTTAATGCAGGAACAAATCACTTAAGACAGTAAGTTGTCAGAATGCAAACTTATTGCCTTAATCGCCTTTATAACTTTCATTTTCTCCTCCAAAAATAGATTTTCTGGGCCAACTGCAGTTGAGTTTCCCGGAAGCGGATAGAATCTAATTGTCAGTAACGTGTTTAAAAAGGCCGCTACTCAAAGGTCACAAACTGCTATTTTGACGTCGATTTCTAACAGAGCTGCCGAAAATGACCACAAATTTCGGTTGTTCTTCTAATTCTGTCAGACACTGTGGCATGTGGTATGTTCCAGTCGCTTTCGATTCTCATCAGACGGTCACTAACATTTACAATTGACCTGGGGTAATCATGTTTCGCTCACTGTTTTTATTAAATGCCAACTTTTTCTGGATCAGTAAGTAAAATTGGTACTGGAAAGTAGAAGAAAAAAACTCAAGTTACTCAGTTTATTCGGCAGTCGCGTGTACGCGGAGGGACAGGGTTAAGGGAGAGGCGGGATAGATGTGTGGATGATTGTGAATGTGTCAAGCAGTTGATCGCTTTGACGCCTAGTGCAAATAAATATACTAAATGATTTGTGGATATATTCGTGAATATTAACACTTTTGGCTAGAAATAGGGCTGGCTAGGAAAAGATTCGTGACAGGATCTTGTTCACGGGACGGGTTAATCTTGATCAGATGTCATAAGCTGATGAATGATGGGTGACGTTGGGCCCGCACGTTGTAAAATCATGTTATTTGATATAAAGTTGCTCCGTTTGATTTGAATAATCAACCAAAAATGTTAGCCATTGTAACAATATGAACGAGGAAGATTAAGGTTCATCTTTCAATGCGGAAGAATAAACGTCCCAATTGGAAAGCTTAAAATCTTACGGTCATGAACAGTTTTAAATCATTTGACGACGCGAAAGTAGATTGTGCAATGCATACCTTTGCAGTACTGATGATATCGGAGTAGAAAACAGGATCAGACATCGTACGAGAATGAAATATATATATATATATAATATGGAATGCCAATGACGACGATTGATTGGTACTCCGAGAGCAATTACAGTTGCGAAAAAGAGGCTATTCGCAGCAAAACCTACTGAATGAGTTAGAATATAGAGTTAGAGTACTGTCGAATGCGAGTTGTTCCCGCGAAAAATTAGTTAAGTAATGCAGACGCTCACTCAAACGTCACCAAGCAAGCAAATATCATGTAAACGGATCTTTAGTATGAACAGAAAACAGGACTAAGTAATGTCATCCTGGTCTGCACATTGAGGTTAAACTCCTTCACTCTTACCTCTTGGTAAGAATAATAGATACCAGGTGAAATTATGGTTTTGCACTGCACAGTTTCGCTGCATAATCTATTCATTGTTTCAACAGTATGGTGAATTTAGCTTATTTCTCAAATACTGAAACAACAGCGACTGAAAGAAGAGCTTATGGGTACAGTTTTATTTTATCATGTTGTGTTTTAGGTTATATTAAAGTGAACATCCATTATAGACAATGCAGTTGTGGACATTGTTATTCAGTACAGCTATACGCCCGGGTTTGATGATTTCTGAGGCTTGACGGGATACTTCGGTTTTACGGATTGTGAATAAATGAGAATGCACTATCCACAATAGTATAAACTGATGAGGAGAGCATTGAACATTCATCCAATGCAAATTTTAAAGCAGTCTAACCAAAATCCTGAGGTGGATACACCTATTTGGGATGGGATAGGGATGCTATATAAGTGTGCCTTTTTGACCACTCAGCTGGATCGTTCATCATAATATAGTTCAAATTCGGTAAATAATCGAAGAAAACTGTTAGATAATTTTCGGTTTGCTGTTGACGAGGCCGTTTGTCTCTGTGTATCGGATTGTTTTGGCTATTTATGGAAATTCAACGATTGTGAGAAGCGAAAAGTGTAAAACTTGGTGTGTTTTGACAAACCACGGCCAAGAGAAATAAACAGCTCTTCTCCAGATTCTATTTTCCTTCTTTATATTCTAGACGTAACCCACACAACTGTCCTGTTTGAATTTGCCATGCAGTTTGAGTTTGCGGAATAAGTGTGCATGAAAATTAAATAACAATTGCATCATACTAGCGTCTATACTCGGGAATCGAGACAGAATAATGTTGGATTGTGTGTCTACTGTATGTTGTCCAAGAGACAAACAAACACGGGATTCTATGTAAATGCTGTCTGAGGAGAAAACAGAACATTTGTCATTAGGTCAGTAGGAAAAAATGCTGTTAGGAGTTAAACGCGGCTCGTGTTTTTGCCGAAAAAATTACCCGAACGTTAAATGCTTAGGGGTCAACGTGGCAAATGTTGCATTTATTCTAACTGCTGCAGCCACTGATCTGTGAAGTTTATTCCTCTTCTGTTTCTTTGACAACACAAGAATGTATAAACTTCCTTTCTCATCAGTTCTGAATATGCACATTAAACTAACTGCGCAAAAAGTCTACTCTTAATCAAGGTTTGCTAAGATCCGTGATCTTATTGACTGAAGTTCTCATTGTACTTTATCGAAACCGTTTACTGATGTCTGTTCTAATCTGAAGTGATATCGTTTAGAATTATTTACTTGTTTTCTCGCTTTAGGGAGCCGGTGCGACATTACAAAACCTTTCTGAGCAACGTTTGTTGTAATAATAAATCTCTAATTTGATACCTAATCGAAATTGTGCTTTTACAGGGACAAAAATGGCCAGTTTTGGAATAACGAACAACTGAGCAAATCATACTGTACACAACAATCACCAAAGTAAGGTTGTCTGGAAATGGAGTTGAACAAACAGGGAACACAGGAAGGTGAGGTATTGTCATGAGATCAAATGTGCGATTCACATTGTTTGTGAAGAAGCCATTAGAATGTGTGCAAAGCCTAAAAGCTCTGCTAGTGCTCCGAGCCTAAATGCTAATCGATGAGCTTGCATCATTTTGGTGGCCTAAAGAGAATCATTGCCCAATGTGATTCGATGGAGGAGACTATGATCACTGAAGAGTTGTTTCGTAGTAAAGTTGGACAGGACACCTTTGAAGAGCAAACTTAAATTCAATGAGGACATCATTGAGCTCTCCCCATTTGTGTCGCATATGTATTTGAAATCGTCAATGAAAATCTCATGCCTTGGTTGTCTATTTTAATTAACCTGATTGCACAATGCTCTATCATAGCATGATTTGATTAAAAATGTACGACAGTTGATTTCAGTGTACTCCATTAGTTAAGAGTAAGTTTTACTTCCTACGCCATATAATCGTGTGAACAGCTCCTCCGTGTACACCAGTACTTTTTCATCCAGTGGAATCTCCAAATCCTGTCTCGAATGATAAGTCTTGAATAGTGAAAGAGAACGACTTAGGTGTTTTTATTTGGCTTCAATCTGGGTTACATGCAAGGTAGAGTATAGAATTAATATTGTGAAAAACTAACTTGTCAGTTTCAGGATTGGAAGCGTTCAGCAAACCTTTTATACTCGGTGGAATTTTCAATGTTTAAGAGCAGAACATACAACTAATTACCTCCGAGTCAAAGGTTACTAGGAAACAACGCCTCGAGCTCTTACCAGGAGTCATTCTACAGGTGTAGAGTTGATTTATTTACTTACTTATCGTGCTTAGAGTACAAAAGAATTCGCATTTCAATCATATTTACTTAGGAGTACTGTTAAGGGATAATTGATACTAATTGATTGAAACTGACCGTCCTTTGGACTTCACCTTCACGCACATTCATCAGCTCCTGGATTCAGTCACACACTCGAAAGCACTAGACTCGAGTTTCACTCTTATGAGAGTTCATTTCGCGGGACCCTTTCGACTGGCCTTAACAGATAATGAACTGTGTCTTCCTTCGTTGTTGTTGAGCCAAATTGAACTGAATGAATGTATCTGAAGACAACATCTGAAAAACGTGACTTGAAAATTTTGTTTTACCCTGGTACGAGCTGAATGGTCCAGTGGTAACACTCACACCTTCCATACAAAGGATCCGTAGTTCATCTCCGGGACGAGATATTGAATATGCGCTATGGATGGGATCCAATTAGAGCGAAACTCGAATTTTGTACTTCCGAGTGTACGGTTTACTGAAAGAGCTGAGGCATGTGTGCAGAATGGTTCAAAAATGGATAGAAAAATTGACTTTTCTTAGTCATAAGCGTTTCAGCTAATAATAAACATTTCGTCTCCTCTAAAACTCTGTGGAAGTTTGAATTTTCTCCCCTTCTGGCGTTTCAGTGATGGGACCAGTTTGAATATCTCTGACATTCTTAAACTGACGCATTCCTCAACAGCACTACATATACTCGATAACTCCGGTGAGTAGAGTTTCAAGGTGTACGCATTCAGCTGCATTTGTATGGCATCCTCAGTTTATTCCTTGGTCTAAGCCGTGTTAGTTCCGTTTGTATTTTGTTAATCTTCTCAGGTTGTATGGTGGTTTTGAAGCTTGCACAATGCATCTCGCTACTTTACATCCGCGGTCCGTGTCGGACGTTCCATAGTTGTTATTCACTTCGACGTAATGAATCCTGAGTTTCTATCTCAAAATTTATCGCAAGTAACGTGAGCAAATGATCACTTGCGTTTAGGTAAACAATGACCTCATTAATCTGGCGATTTCTGATTTACCACAGTCAAGAGCTGCTGTGTGAAATGGAAAACATCAGATGAACAAAGGATTCGCATTAGCGATTATTCTGCTAGGTCTACTTCAAACAGTACTTACTTACTGGATGAAGATTTGGTTTTCGAATTATTTTCTTTAAATGCACAAACTTTCATGAAACTTCACCTTCCTATCTCCATATGGCCGTTATGAAGTGCACTCATTCAGTACAAATTTATGAAAAATTAAAAAAAATATGCAGTAGGTTTACTAAACACCTGTCTTTAGGTTTAATTTCGATTGGTCTCAGAAGCAGTCGGTTTTGTGCTACGGAAAACTTTACAATTTTAATAAGCGGAAGTGGTCAACGAAAGGGCTATCTTGTAGTACGCAGATAAGTGAAAAGCAAGATGGTGATGGCGGGGTTCAGCCATAGGACCCACGGGCCCACAGGCTGTTGATACTTGCTGCTTGATCATCATCTCAATTATGAGTTTTTTGAAGGAATAAACTTAGAGAGAAGAAAACTGTTTTTGCTTACATTCATTTAGGCCTAGCAGAAGATGAGTCAAAGCAAAATTGATATTATGCGTTGATTTTTCTGAGTTCTAATTCAGCCGTTTATGCACATTTCACTAATTTTATCATTAAGAAAAGCCCATGTATATTGAAGTCCAGTTTGTGTGTATATATATATATATATGTGTGTGTGTAGTTCTCTTGATATATGATCCTACTCATTTAAACACCCTGATATCTCTGATAAAGTATATATCCTTTGGAATGTCATATTCTTTTCTAGGAAAGTTAATTGGTCACTAATAAAAACTTCCGTTAATCAGATCATAGCATGTCGATACGTGCGTTGTATAGTTAACTTGATGATGGTATTTAAATGCTTTTGGTGTAAGTTCTCTGCTGCATCCTTATAATGCAGTCATTTATTACATTTTGAGAACGGGCGTTTCTGGAAAATAAAGCACAAAATAGACTTGTTCCTCAATGTGTCAGTTGTTGAGAATAAAATACTGTCCTTCCAGATCATTGGCATCAGTATGGGTCTGTATCAATATGGAAAAAGTATCAATAACCAGATAACGGTTTCTAATGGTCTTTCAAATTCCGAGAGTAGATAATATCCGTAGGAAAAACCATTCGTTGCAACCGATTGAAACGAATTTTATGCCAACCTGATTTTCTGTCCATAGCTGGCTATGTTCATTCCTTACACTTTAGTCTCGCACTTCCTGGCACCTCTCCACCCAACGTTTGCAGCAGCAGACAGATCGACAAAATGTTCCTATGAACAATGGTATCCAACAGGCCATAAAATGCGGATCCACAGACACGCACGAATGTCAATCATTATATGCAAGACTGGTTAAATAGATCCCTTCGCAACAGCGTAACGCGGAGTCTTGTGGTTTCGTTAACAGAAACGTTTACCCGTTCCTGAAACTGCCAAAGCACGGGGCTGTGTGCGGAAATAACAAGTACATTTTGTAAGTAAATTGACTAGCCTTAATTTTATTGTAATTTTTCTGTTCTCTGCATTACAGAAGGAGCAGAAATGGATCGAAACGATTTTAGTATTTATCAGTTGGATTCAAGAGTCCGAAAACATGATAGAAAGAGAAACAGCAATCCATAAGTATGTTAATGAAGTTTCAGGGTTGTTTAGTGATAGTAATATGTTTGCAATAATAGTCCATGGATGATATAAACCTATTATTGTCCAAATGCAGATTCAATTGGGTTTTGCTGTTATTGCATTTTAACCTAGGATGCATTTGATGCCCTAAACAGAAATAAGCGAATTATTTCTTTTTCGTTGGTCCTTTCAATCAAAGTAAAAGCGAAAACATTTTATTTGAATGACCATTCTGGTGATAACTACCCCTCAAAATCGTTGAATATTTGGAAAAATGGGCACTGTGATGATTTCCTGTGTAAGCTGTATTCTAGCATGTATTTCAGATGCGACCGATCAATTGTTTGTTTTATTTGCACACACGACTGTTGCAAACATCGCCTGGTAACTTATGCGTGTCACCATACCACGATACAAAAATCAGAAATTATCATCGCGCATTTCATATGTACAGCAAAACGTTTAGTTTCCACGAAGGAAATGCCACTTACTACAATTTGAGGTACAAAATAGTTTTAAAAGAATATTACGGTGATTTGCAGCATTAAATAGACTTTCACTAGCATTGCCCATCTCTTCTAATTTTGCACGTTCCCCTACAGGATCAGATTAACTTCAATTCTGTCTATAAACGATCCATGAATCTATTTCTTTAATGAATAAAGAACAAGTAAAGTTCATTACTATTCTGTTACCAAAATTATAATTTATTTTTAAACAAAAATGACCAAATACAAAAAGCTGGATTCATATAAGTGGCTTTTGTCTGGATGCTTGAGTTCAACGTGTGAGGTCCCGGGCTCGATCCCCAGTTAGATCGATGGATTCGCACTACTGATGAGAACCCGTCAGGTCCAAAACAGCTGTTCATTGCTTCCATACTCTTCAGTTTACGCATCATCTGCTCTATACACGAGGAATTCTCCTTTTCTAACTATTTTTGTCTAATTCTATCAGGGATATTTTTAGTTTACTCTTCATGCGCAATTGTTGTTTTCATCTTATGCACTGTAGACTCAGCAAGCATTAGAATCACCTTATTTTATTTCGGCAAACTATTAATTACAGACCAGTTATCTAGGATTCAAACTTGAGAAGCCTTTAACAGAAACCCTGAGTAAGAATGCTGCGTCAACGCGGCTACTGACCAAAATTAACGATTCATATTTGTGCAAAATTCTGGTTTAGTGGCAAACACTAAAGATGACTCATACGGTATACATTTGATCTGGTTCAATTGAAAACTCTCACCAATCCATTTGTTCTGCACTAGATTTAAATTTCTTGAGGCTGTCGCCATTGTCACAATAACCCGTTCAAAGAAAATCGAGTGCAAAGCATGTAGCTGATTTTGTGAATAAGCACCTCATGAGAAAATATGCCATTGACAAGTCGCCCTGATGTGTAGTTAGTTAAACCGTGCTAAAGTATCGCGGTGCAATCTAAATTCCTCCCAAAATAGAATCTTGCTTTTATAAAAAGCACTGATTGGGGCTATAAAGCAATTGCTTTATATATAAACAGCGTAACATTTATTGTGATGAATTTGGTATGACTACGAACCAATGAAAACGAACTTGTTCGCCAGTTCTTATTCTATTTGAAATGTGCTCTGTGGGGCTGTTTAAACAATTGCTCTATAGTTATTTTTAATTGGTCGCATTTCTATCGGTTTATACTTACCCAACTTACATTTGTTAAACATGTCATCTAACCGCGCTTATACTACAACCACAACTGTGCTTTCACGAATGAGCTTTCATTAAATGTGTTTCACGCTTCCTCGTAAGTAGGAGCATTTAATTTTCAAAAACTAAGTACATTCAGATATCCGTTACACTCCACGGTTTATTAGACAACCATTTTTCCCTTGCAGTACCAGTTCCCATCCGTGTATTGCGTATAAAATCTTACCTCTTCTAGTGTAAGTGTATGCGTACAGAAATATCCACACACCAGAGAACAATCTAATCCAGGTTCAGTGGTTACTCTATTTCCAGGGCACAGATTATCTTCGAGTTTGCGTTCAATAACCCCGATTAGCTTAGGGTTTACTCCGGTTTCGAAACCAAAGTAATTCTAGGGGATTTTTCCGGATTACGGGAAATGGACCATTTTATTACCGATCTTCTGCTAGCTTCCGTTCCAATCGAAGTTAACACACGCGTGTAAACACGTGAATACACGCAAGCGCGCAAATAGAAGAGCGCAACAATGTCACCGGACACAAGTAAAATTCTTAGCGTGTAGACCAGTGAACAAAAGCTTAAATTGAGAACAACTTTGGATCTGTCTTCTTCTCAACGAGAATGCGGGACGAAATAATGGGGATTTCTGAATGTTTCCCAGTTCGGGACAAACGTTCTATTTGTTCTCTTGTTTACTTCCCTGAAACGGGTTTCAAGCCAAACATTTTTGTCCGGAATTCGACCAAGTTTTGAGCCTTTTCATCACTACACTATCTCAAAATATATGGAAAAAACGTTGAAATTGCAAACAAAATTATAACATATTAGAGCTTTATCAACACCAAGCGTATTATTTTAATGATAATCGTATGCAAACAGTGTACTTCAATGTAAGTTGATTAAAACTTATATACGCAGTTTTGCAGGTCGAACCGGACAGTTGATTCGAACTTTTCCGGACCGGTGAGCAGCACGATTTGTTTTTTGTATAATCCTGCCGCAATCGTGAACAACTCAAGCGTATACTTCGCCTAGAAATACAAACTGCCGGTGAATATTTTGTTATAAAAGGAAAATAATAATAAGTTGGTTGTGTTCATTCGATCAGTTGGCGAACATAAGTCTACGATATAGTTTTCACTAAAATAATCTTAATCCATGCAACTAGTTCACACAGAACCGGAGCGAAACAGGAAAAAAACACCATTCTATAATCACGGTTCTTATATTAAAACATACTTCTACGTTGGAAACGCTACGCTTGCATTCGTCGCAACTCGTTCTCAGTCAGGCTTTCCCGAGCTCTTGCAAACAATTTGGGTAAAATGGAGTGTGCACCCAAATACCCAAACATGCATCAAACTTTGTGTGCCAGAGGTGTAAACGAATATCAGAAAAAAGTTATAAGCTTCAATTCAGGAGGATTTGGAATTATACGAAAGGGCAATTTTGTTTTTTCTTTTTACGTCAGTCCAATAGAAGAACGTTAGACAAAATAAATTTTGTACGCGCATACTCAACCTGCTGAGCTAAGAATGATCTTTTCACATTCGAAGCTCATTCGGTGGACTCCGTCGAATTCTAAGGAAAACATGTCGGGGCAATCAGCTTACATGCTAACTGGTGGATGCCACATACCTCTGTAAGTTAAACTGGTAAATTGGAATGTGAAATTATTAGTGCTATAGGTGTGGCCTCCTAGCTCAGCTGGTAGAGCATGCGCGTACAAAGAGTAGGGGGTGTCCATGCGTGGGTTTGAAGCCGACCGAGGGTACTGAACCTTTTACAATCTGCCAAACATCAATTTGAACAAAATAAACTTTGTTCCTTGGAATCAGATCTGAGTAGTATTCGAAAGATTATAAAAGTCCTAATTACCTGGACAAACTATACAAAAACGAACAATTTTGATTTTTACATCTTACTGATACAAAGCAGCCAGCGCATTAGTTGAGCACGTTAGTTTGTGGCACGGGGGGTCAGAAGGGGAAATTTAATTCATTTTGACGACTTCAGGCATAATGGCTTTTGTTTTTTTGCAGAAGTGAGGCATGGGTAATTCTTTCGGGTAGCGTAATTTGGTTAAAGAAAACGGTAGCCAGTCATGATTTATGGCCGATTAAAGTTCTTTTGATCAGAGCTTTCGGTTGCACGAAAGATGATGTAGGCCAGGGATTATCAGAATACCCATTAGAATAACGATAACGCTGCTATTAATTTGAATAATATTTTGAAGTATAGCTACAATTTCTTGTCACGTTTGAATTTTGCTGCAGCTCATAGTGCGGAAAGAGACAAATAATCTTTTCAGACTATCTTACATAACGTTAGCCAATCAAATCAAAAGTAGCCCCATTTCTGAACATCATAATATATTGTACAAAATCCATGCAATAGATGCATACGTTTGATGATATTATGCAACTATATGTACTAATTTTGAAAACTATTCAATAAAACAAAGTTCTTTTATGAAATGTGAGGAAAAACGCAGAGGTCAAACTAATTTACTGCTCACTGAATTACTTATGATAATGAGAGACTGAACGTGCAGTTTACCTATGGATTTTATCATTATTATATCTTCCTGTTGGAAATAATTCTTTAAAGCCCATTTTTCTCATAAAATTGCATTTGGTACGTGGTTTTAATATTAAAAGCCATGTAATTTGTCTTCTTTACTGTATATCCATGGAGTTATCTGGCATTGGAACTGGATGATACGAACGGCTATCACAGTACGGTAACCACTCGGTCTAGTTCAGGAGCTTGTTCCCTATACGCTCACATTTGAATCCCACTGAACACGATAAAATTTCAAGATACAAAATCGCTTGCAAAAGTCCCACCTCCACTGTACTCACCCTCTCAGTCTACATAAAACACGAAACACGATGTAGTTTTTGACTCCATTAACGTCAGCTTTTCAACTTCGCAAAAATCTATTCTGTTTCTTCTCACTATTATTATCAGCTGCGATGTTTACTTTGCTGTTTGAGATACCCCTGTTGCAATTCCCCACAGAGATAAAGTACTCAATCATCCCTAACATCTCATCTGAATGCACTTAATTTTGTTTTTAATCAATAATGTATTGCATTATATTGTGAATTGTGCATAACTTTTACAAGCACTGGAGCTCACAGTTCAGTTAAAAAAATCATACACACTAATCGTCACAGTGTGCATAGTCAACATGGAGAAAATTATTTTACAGTCATGAGGATATTTATTAATCCAAGGTTAAGACAATGTTCATTTATTGTCCGCTCGTTGTTTATGAGTAGACGAGCAAGATACGGTGTGGGTGAACTGCGTTTGTGCGTTGATTCGAGATGAAATTTGGCGAAATTGGGAGCGTGTTAAATGATGGGAACGACAAAGTGTTAGTTCTGTATGCAATGGTTGGTCAGGATCTGTGAGAATCCTCTCAGCAAATTTCACACCGGAAGTTACATGATACTCTGGAAGATTTAAAGCCAAGTCACTCACAGGAATAGGACAGACAAAGCGTGAGACTTTGAAATCCTGTTTGATTAAACCAGGAAAATTAACTGGGGAACAGTAGAGTAAGATGGGGAAAATCCACTGATAAACAAAGGTAAAAATAACTGACTGGAATGCTCAAAATGCCTAAGTTTTCATATTTAAATGAAAGGCGCCGCAGTTTACTAATGAAGTTGTGGATATGAGTTAACCAATGAAGATTACTATCTACGGTTAAACCGTAATATTTGACAGAGTTCACCCTGAATAACGGATTGTGGGGTCTGTCGAATATGGGGAGCGAGCAAAACTATATAAAAACTCAAAACATTTACTGGGGTTTATGGTTAGCCCCGATTAGGAGGAGAATGACTGAATTTGATCAAGATTGTCGGCGAAAGAGCTTAGATCAGAGTAAGCAGAGATGGGTTGGTTTAACACGACATCATCTGCATATTTCAAAATTCGTGCTGGAGAAACAAAGGGAGTATCACAAATTTAAGTGGAAAATAAGTATGGGGATAGCACAGCTCCTTGAAGGACCCCGAGTTGTTGACTAAGGGTTTCTATTTGGCCTTTCCCAATCTAGTGGTTTGAAGCCTATCGGTAAAATAGTTGAATAGCCAAGCTAACAACNCCTTGAAGGACCCCGGAGTTATTGACTAAGGGTTTCGATATGGTCTTCCCTAATCTAGTGTTTTGTACCCTATCGGTAAAATAGATAGCCAAGCTAACAACTGCTTGGGACATTCAAACGATTCCAGTTTTTTTAACAACTTAGATCGAGAAATGGAATCAAATGCAGAAGTGTAGTCCAGAAAAACACCCCGAACAGACTAAAGAGAGCTGCTCAAAGATTTAGTGATGAGATTGCGTCCAAGATGGATCTGTTAGGCTTGTGAGCAAACTGTAACGGATCACTGGGAATGTTTATGGACTGCTGAAGGCGTTTGAGGATGGCCTTTGCAGTCAATTTAAGAGCTGAAGATGTTAATGCTATGGGACGGAAACGTTTGGAGAGGACAGA